>CM035441.1:27784981-28062481 GCA_020310875.1 Ceratopteris richardii
GCATACACACATGCATATGCATACACACATACACAATGCATACACACATACACAAGGCACATGCATACACACATACATGCATATGCATACACACATACACAATGCATGTGCATACACACAATGCATATGCATACACAATTCATATGCATACACACATGCATATGCATACACACATACACAATGGATACGCACATACACAATGCATATGCATACACACATACATATGCATACACACATACATGCATATGCATACACTTAATGCATATGCATACACAGATGCATATGCATACACACATACACAATGCATATGCATACACACATGCATATCCATACACACATTGGATCAGATGGGATCTTCACACATACATGCATATGCATACACACATAGACAATGCATATGCATATACACTTGCATATGCATACACAATGCATATGCATACACACAATGCATATGCATACACACAATGCATATGCATACACACATGCATGCATATGCATACACAATGCATATGCATACACAATACATATGCATACACAATGCATATGCATACACACATGCATATGCATACACACATACACAATGCATACACACATACACAACGCACATGCATACACATATACATGCATATGCATACACACATACACAATGCATACACACATACACAATGCATGTGCATACACACAATGCATATGCATACACAATTCATATGCATACACACATGCATATGCATACACACATACACAATGGATACGCACATACACAATGCATATGCATACACACATGCATATGCATACACACATGCATATGCATACACACATGCATATGCATACACACATGCATATGCATACACACATACATGCATATGCATACACAGATGCATATGCATACACAGATGCATATGCATACACACATACACAATGCATATGCATACACACATGCATATCCATACACACATTGGATCAGATGGGATCTTCACACATACATGCATATGCATACACACATAGACAATGCATATGCATATACACTTGCATATGCATACACACAATGCATATGCATACACACAATGCATATGCATACACACATACACATGCATATGCATACAAATATGCATATGCATACACACATGCATATGCATACACACATGCATATGCATACACACATGCATATGCATACACACATGCATATGCATACACATGCATATGCATACACATGCATATGCATACACATGCATATGCATACACATGCATATGCATATGCATACACACATGCATATGCATATGCATACACACATGCATATGCATATGCATACACACATGCATATGCATACACACATGCATACGCATACACACATGCATATGCATACAAACATGCATATGCATACACACATGCATATGCATACACAATGCATATGCATACAAACATGCATTGGATCAGATGGGATCTTCACATTGGATCAGATGGGATCTCCACGTACACCTTGGGGAGCGCATGACCATGACGTTTCCAAAATATATCACATATGTAATGGAGCTCCAGTCATGGATGCAGCTGGGAAGTCAATGCATCAGCGCATTAGAAAACTTTGCTCCATAGAGTTTGGACATTCTGTAATGCAAAAATGGAGTGAACACGATAGGGATTCCAAAAACTGTATCACACAATCGATATATGAAGAGTATCGGCAAGCACCTAGGAATCCTATTGTGAGTTCGGAATGGATTCAGCATACGGCATGTGAGGTGATGTCTCATCGACGGTTGAAAGCTCGCGATGCTTTTAGAGCAGGCTTATCGAAGCCTGTGTGGTTAGATGTTGAAGAGTGGGACGATTGAGGATGAGAACCAACATACTCCTGATGGATATCAGCAACAGAGAGATGCGACGGCGACACGTTTGGATACGGTTGGAACGTCACATTTAGGTAGTGGAAGATACGATAGTATGTGCTACCAATTTGTAAGTATCATGTTAATTATTGAATTTGTTTGTGTTCAGCACATCATGTATGTTCATCTAACATTTTGCATATTTATTATAGGAGTTGGCAGTGGGTCGTCCTCCGACACGAACGAAAGAATCTTACGGATATCGTCATGGATTGGCTGCACTGTTGCAAGACTTAGAGGGATGCGGTACAATCATTTCATGGGAGAATCTATGATTAGGTAAACTTATAGCTTGGTTTCGTATTTTTAGTTGTTGTTTATAAATGTCATGTCAATTTGTCTCATTTTACACATGCTTTGTTGTAGGATTGCAGGTGTAAATGTTTTGATCCCCTTACGTATATGTATGATAGTGTTTTGCCACAATTTTGTATTACACTCCTATGTGGCAATGATGTACCATAATTTTGTATATGATTCCTATATGGAAGTGCTTTGTCACATTGCCACAAGAATCAAGAAAAATATATACCAATGATGTATTGTGTGTTTTTCCTCCTGAAGAATAGTAGATGAATACTGGAAAGTAAAATGAATAGTAGATCTTGGATCACAAGGAAAGAATAAACCACTTACTTGGACATGAATATTGTCATCTCATAGTAGAAAAATTTCTTAGTGAGTGATTCCATTATTGTTACATCTTCTCCTTGGAGGAAATTGTTTGACTACCCCATGGCTGCTAGAATTCAGATGGTAAGAGAGAGAAAGAGAGAAGAGAATCAAAATAACATGTATAATGGACTAAGAAGTATTTGTACATAGACAAAAGTACTTTTTTGATATGTGTATGGGTCAAGGTGAGGTTTTCCGTTCTATGTGAGTGAAAATGATAAAAATTTGAAAAACTCATTTTTGAGGTAGGCAAAAATACCAATTTGATGATGTGGCACTTTACTTTTGGAGGAAGTTCGAAAAAAGAACTATTTTGAGTGATTTTATTAAAAAAACAATATAAAAGAGTAACTTCTGACATGTATATTAAGAAAAGAACCCTTTCTAGTAAGCAATAACTAAATATGTAACTTTTCAAAAAAGAAGTCATTTTTTTGATTCACAAAGATGGACAGATTTGATGATGTGTAAAGTGGAATCTCTCTCTCTTTCTTTTACAGAAGAGAGAGAGGACCCTACTTGGGCTTAAAAATACGCATCGTTTAGCTTACAAAAATATGCTCTATTAAATGCACTTTGTTCCCTCAAGCAAGAACAAGATTAAGCTTAATCCTTTAAAATTAGGAATCCTTACAAAGCCCATGTAGGATTCATTTTTTCCCCTAATGCCAATAAGCCATCAAGACATAAATAAAAGTGGAATATAGCAAGTGTGTGCATCTATGTATGTATGTATGTATGTATGTATGTATGTTTATACGTGCATGAATGCATGCATGTCTCCAAAAATCTTCGTTACTCTTTTGACAATGTTCACATCTCGAACCCTTTTCACTTCTGCAAATGCTTTTATGATTTCAACGTCAAGTTTTTTTTTTAGCCATGTTGATGAAAGTATTTACACAGAGTTGACTCATCTAGAGTCTTCGGCTTGCAACAAAAGACTGTTCCACGTATTTAAAGTATATATTTTGTAATTTTTTGTCACATGAGGTGCATGTGCAAGTCTTGCGCATGTATGTATATATATATATATATATATATATATATATATATATGATTTCATTGCTATCCCCGTTTTACATAGTGTATGAAGTCAGTACTGTTTACATATCTATCCTGTTATGCTGTACTTACTTGTCCTCTCTACTGAAAAAAATGGGAATTGCATAAGCTGATCTGAATTAGAACTCTGTATTTGTTCCGTAGCTTTGACTGATAAATAATCTCTTCATTTTTCTACTTCACTTGTGTTCATCTTCATCTGCCTAATAGTGAGCAAGCTATAAATTCTGATTTTTAGATCCATTTCGTCTTTTGGTTGATGCACCCAATGTTCATCAATGAAAAACTGCATAAAATTTCATTTTCTTTTTTTCTTTTTAATTCTATCTATTTTTTCATATGAGCTTCACCGTGTGTCATCGATGAAGGTTTTTAAGGAGCAAAAAGATTAACCTTAGATGTGGAACAATTGAATAGAACTTACTAATCTATAGAGTAGTGAAATTCGTAATTTTTCAAACAAGAATATAAGATCAAATAGACACCAGATCTTCACTTATTTGTCATGAACACAATAGCATAAGGGGAAATGTTGTTCTCACCAATATATATTACTCCATTAAAATTTTCCCTATTTCTGTACTGGATAAAAATTATACTAGATACAAGTTCTCATAGAGTCAATGTAATCAGACCGTTTTAATCTATCTAAAGAAACTAGATAGACAGGATCGGAATCTTGTATACGTGCACGAGGCTAGGATATATGACAAGTGAAGCTTCAATGAGAACTCAAGGTATATGTTCAACACTTGTTTTTTGATAGCGTACTATTAAAGAAGATGAATAGGGAAAGTTTAGGGAAAGCCTATGCAGAAACTACAAACAATTGTAGATTCACGTGCTAGATAAATTACCAAACTACTCAAAAAAATAGGAAAACAGGATTGTTTTTCATAATAAAAAACATTGAGCCAAAGTCATTTTTTGGCGGCAGATGGAAAATTTCTGCATATACATCATCATTTTTTTTAACCTTCCAGATGATAATTAATTTAGTAATGTCATCGAAAGCATTTGTTTCATCCTTTAGGAGTCTCCATACACTTTAATAAAATCTAATTTCAAAATCAACATATACCAGAATATAATTTTAATTTGTGAGAGTTTCAGAAACTGTTCATCTTCATGGTCAACATGATTAACAAAGATACTCAGACTACAGAACTGATCCCTCTCAAAAGATCAAAAACATCTTTGTTCAAATTATGGACGTATGTGTTTTGCAGATAGCTGGGTAGTGGGCAGGGATTATTCTCCGGCTCTTATAGACTTCCTAAAAGCCTTATAAATTTATATCAAGATCTTTTCCATTCTTCATATAGTTATAAACTGAGAAAATTTAAACCAAAAGCAATGAGGGACACTAATATTTAATAAGCTCATATCTAGACCACTACTTGAACCTGTTTTAGACGTCTCCAAAGCAATCACTCATAAAAGCATGTAAAAGACTCATGTCATTGATAAGCTGACCAATACTTGAGAATTTTAGTCCGAAGTCCATAGAAGGGCTAAATACCATTAATAGGCATTTATACAAATCATTAAACAAACTTAAGGAAGTCTTAACAACTCGATTCAAATTCACATTGGTATGTATGTATGTAAGTACTGACATACATGTAGCTATGTGTGTGTATGCATGCATGTGCGCATGTATTCAAGTAAGTAAATAAGTAAGTTTATTAGTACTTAAGTCTTTACATGTGCGCATGTATTAAACAAACTTAAGGAAGTCTTAACAACTCGATTCAAATTCACATTGGTATGTATGTATGTAAGTACTGACATACATGTAGCTATGTGTGTGTATGCATGCATGTGCGCATATATTCAAGTAAGTAAATAAGTAAGTTTATTAGTACTTAAGTCTTTACATAGATACCTAGGTACTTATGTATGTTTTTTTGTTTCTTGTTATATAAGGTATAACATACATAAGTAAACTGAGTAAACTGATAAGTATGTAAGTCTTTACACAGATACTTATGCACTTGTGTATGTACCTATGTCTATTTGTTTATTGTTATATTGGGTTTTCCATGTATACTTGTGTATTTGTGTACTTGTGTACGCACGTATGTTTGTTTGTTTGTTTATATGCAAGTATTTGGATATATAGCTATGTACTTTTGTACCTAGGTATGCATGTTATTTGTTTGTCTTTATGTATCTAAGCATTCATGTATGAGTGGATGCATGCATGCATGTGCTGAATTTCTTGTGCAGTTGAGGATGAGTGACTTGGAAGTTTGGAGGATTAGGGAGCTCGGACATTGGAGAACATAGTCAGTTCCTCTTTCATCAAGTGTACAAAGAAAATATCAATATTAAGCATTCAGAAAGCCATACGTGAGGTGCTTTTGGAGATCTTTTGTTCTTACATGTATGTGATGAAAAGAAAGGTTCAGATAATAGAGCCTCGCATCCGTATCATGTGCTTGTCGATCCCCATAAGCTCTGTGTAACATCAGCCTTAGATGTAGTCTTATGTGATGAGTGCATATCTCCATAAAGGTGTCTTGTCTACAGTTCTCTTTTACAGAAAAGGTGTAATATCAATGCAAATTATGCTGCTGATATCCAAGCATTGTGAATCTATGGTCCAAGGTCACTCAAAAAAGAAGATTTATTTTATTCATCCAAGAGATCACTTTTTTTGGCTACCAATGTCCTATATTGTGTATATGCATAGCATATACAGCTAGATTGAGAGGGAAAGCGACCTTTTGTTGCCTTAAAAGAATGTGTGATAGCTTAGGAGAATGTACATATACTGTATATGCATAGGATATATATGTATATAGCTAGGTTAAGAGGAAAGGCTACCTTTTGTTGCCTTAAAAGAATGTGTGATTGCTTAGGAGAATGTGCCAATGAATTCTCATAGCTGTCTCCCTCTCCACATTCTGCACATGGATAGGTCACATGTGCCTAAGTTGACATGGATAGGTCATATGGATCTCTGTGCCAGTACCTCCCAGCTTCTTCTTTAAGTTTATATTCATGTATTTGATTATATATTTTTATATTTATACTTTCCAATTATATTTATATTTTATATATTTATCATCAGATGAGAAACCCCTCACGGATATGTCTTCATATATATATATAATCCTTTATTATCATGAGCGTTCATAAGGTGCTCATGAAAGAGAAATAGACTCATCATATGTGTTCAGTTGTTTTGTTTTCTATCATATGTGTTCATAAAATATGCATTGTCTTGGTAGGGCGATTTGACTCGAGGAGAAATACCGTCACCTTCAGGCCCCAGCTACGATGCAGACAAGTACCACCATGGCTTTGAGAAAGCCGCCTCTCGAGTGAGGCCGACAAATCTCTCAAAAGCGGCTCTGTGTAAGAACAGTTTGCCCTCTGCTTCTTCATCACGCTCTCGATGCTTCTCACAATCTTTTGGATATGGAGATGTGATGCTGCTACTAATGATCAGTTAGAAAAAGACTGTGATGGCTTCTTCTCCTTAGCGTGATGTTACAAGGAATTTCTGTTCTCCAACGCGCATGCAGGCTTCCTTCACCTCCTTCTCCACAATTTTCCGAGCACATTTCTCTCTCATCTCTCGGATATGGAAATAGGAAGATCGTCTCTCTTTCTCTATCCCTCTCTGATAGTCAGCGAGAAAGAGACAGACCATGTCTTCGTCTGCCTCGGGTGAGCTCATTTATTCAACCGCGCATGCTCTCTTCCTTCACCAACTTTACCCTCTACTTCTTCACCAACACTTTGATACATTCACAATCCCAAGCTATGGATATACTCTCTCTCTCTCTCTCTCTCTCTCTCTCTCTCTCTCTCTCTCTCTCTCTCTCTCTCTCTCTCTCTCTCTCTCTCTCTCTCTCTCTCTCTCTCTCTCTCTCTCTCTGATGTACAGCGGGAAAGAGAGGCAGAAGATGTCGCTGTTGCCTGTTGTCATCGTTCTTCTCCGTTACCTGAGATCACTCAGGTTCTCGTTTTAACACAGGCATGCCGGATTCCTCCAATGTTTCTCGCTATGAATCTTGTCGAGAGACAGAATCATTGACACCTTCCATGAGTTTCTTGGATCCACAGCCAAGTATTTAAATTAAATTTTTAACCTGACTTCGCTTCGCGATAGCCTCTTGTTCTTTCTGTTTCTCGATCCATCTACTTCGTTTTTCGGATCTCTCTCTCTCTCTCTCTCTCTCTCTCTCTCTCTCTCTCTCTCTCTCTCTCCGATCAAGAAAAAGGAAGTGATAAACTATTGCTTAGGCACCCGTTTTCTAAGCTTCCAACTTCCAAGCTTCACGCGCGGCTCCTCTCCCATTGCCACTACGCTAACAGGTTCAGTTTCACTGCGTAGATTGCGCTGCGGGTTCCATTTTCCGGAATTTCGAATAGCCGCGTGGAAGGAGACAACTTCTTTGGAATATCTAAAAGAGCGCCGTCACTGGACCTTGTAGAAAGGGTGCTCATGATTCACTGCCAAGACAACTCAAAGTTCGGAGTTGCACTCTACTTATACCCTCGGCGCCATTCTAAATCAGTCCTCCTCTACCATACCTCGTGACGACATAAGAAGTGTGACTGTGTGTGTATAAGCATCACACCCGGCACAAGCACAACTTATCTCTGTTACAGTTATAGGATGCCTCCTGTCTGTGTGGTTCAAATGAAAATTGAGGACATCTTATAATCAACGACGATTGACGTCAATCTGATAATATTACCACGAAAGAGAAAATTCGTCCACCTTCGTCGCTAATTTTGCCGTTATTCGTGTCGTGTTGGGCGTTATGTACTTCCCAATACATTTTATAATCATGGCATATATAAGATTATATCTGAGAAAATATTGCATAAGTTATATAATTTTTTTAAATGGAGGAGGTTTGGCAAGCG
This sequence comes from Ceratopteris richardii, assembly GCA_020310875.1. NCBI lineage: Eukaryota > Viridiplantae > Streptophyta > Polypodiopsida > Polypodiales > Pteridaceae > Ceratopteris > Ceratopteris richardii. The sequence goes on from CM035441.1 coordinate 27,793,499, forward strand.
CCTACTCCCCCGAGCTGAATGGGCATAGTGTTTGTGGGACCTTCCATATCCACAAAGGAGGGGTTAGACAACATTACAATTGATTTTAATTGGTTTAGAGTGGCGAGTTATGAATAAGTTCAGGAAAAATATCTTCAACTGGTATGCTTGTCAGTCCTCCCTCTCTCACAGGGTTTTTGTCCTCAACCATTATGTTCTTCCTTCCCTGATCTACTTCCTTTCTTGTTGGATGCCCAACAAAAGACACTTCAACCAAGTTTTTGCTTTGGCTAGGAGATTCTCATGGGGTGATAACCTCTAGCATAACATAATCCCTAAAGCTGCGTACAGTATCTATTGCTTGCCTAAAAAACAAGGTGGGTTGGGAATCTATTGCCCCATTAAAATGGCCACTAATTTGGCATCCAAATGGATTGTCAGGTCCATAGATTCCAATGACTTTTGGGTTGTCCTTGTTAAGAGAAATGTTGATAAATTCTATTTAGCTGAGTACAAGTCTTGGAAACACCACAGCCTTTGGGATATTATTGTTTCCCCTCTCTCTTACTCCCCTGTTGGCAGTTCTCTTACTTGCAAGTTATGGCTCTCTTGGATGAAGGTTAAAAAAATATGCATGCCTAATGATAAGTTCTTCCTTCACAGTGATTTTTTTATGTAGGAAAGTGTATGGACACACTGGATTTCTATGTGGTGCAATGGTAATTTGTGTATTGAAGAGCATAAATGTTGCAAACATGGTTTCTCTAATTGGGCTGATCTTTATGCGGGTGAGGAAATTATGTCTGATGATCAAATCACTGTGAGCTCTGATTTATGTGCTACTTGTTTACAGGTTTTGTTTCATCACAAGGAAATGCAAATCCAAAGAGCTGATAGCTACATTCATTGAAGACCTATCAATTTGAAGGACATTTCCGAGGACATGCTGTGTAAATTTAAGAAGTGCAGAGGATCTATGAACCTGATTCTCAACAGATTGAACCCCAGGTGGAAGGTTTCTTGGAATGCTGAGCAATGTTTGCACATGTTCTTAAGGCGTTGGAGCATTCCACACAACATCAAACACTCGCTTCTTATGTGGATGATCCTCCATGATGGTGTGTGGTGTGGCTCAAAAGGCAAGAAAATTGGAATTGTTGATGGTCTTTGTGGCAATGTGGAGGATCTCCCGGCTTATTTCTAAATTGTAGGCATGCTCTCTCATTTTGGAATGTCCTTTTACCCATCTGCCAAGGACTAAAGATCACCTTGAGTTACAAAGATGCTCTTCTTGGCACCTACAACAACTTGGATATTGTACTCTAGAATCTGTGGAGGGGAAAAATTTTATGGTTTATCTAGAAATCTAGATGCCAAATAGTCTTTAACAAGAACTTCAACTCTCTTCATCTAGCCTTCTTCAAAGGATTAGGTCTTTAGGCATGCAATGTCTGATTGCCAAAGATGCTCCCCCGGACAACTTTCAGCTCTCTACCCACCTCACAGTCACCCCTCCCAACAAGTGGAGAGACTCCCTACTCCAGATGTATTCTAGTACCAAATTTATGATGGTCCAGCTTTGTACTTAGTCCTACTGGTTGTTTTGGTCCTGTCCTTTTGGTTGTATTGCCCTCTGATTAGCTATTTTGTTCTCTATCCTCTACTCGACCCCTCTCTTTTATGATGTTTTGTAATCTTTAAGTGGGGGTTCTTTCCCTCTGTACATCTGCACTTCCATCAGTAATTTCAATTTTCCTGTTCTCTCAAAGAAAATTTATATGTGAGTGTCATACCCCTAGAAGAATTTCTATTTACAATTGTATTATCAAATTGTGAAGGTGTAGAAGGAGCAGAAGACGCGTATGGAAAAAGATCATTTGTAGAATAGAACTTTAATTGGACATTCTCCGTCGTCTTTCAAAAATGAGGGACTGCGATTTCCCTCTTTATTTCTTTTGCTTTACTGTTAGAAAATTAATTGTAATGGAGGTACACAAGAAAATTACGATTTGATGAATCGACTAATCATATTAAGGATTCATATTCATGGATTATCTATTGTAAAGATCAAAAATTGTACGTTCGAACATTATTCAGATTCTTTATATAGGTTGTTTAATATCCCATTTTTAGTCAATCTCCATACAAATATTTGAGCCTCAACCTCTGTCATTAGTCTATGTCATGTTCTTCTATTGGTTGAGTTTTTGGTCTCTTGAGGCGAAGGTCCGAAATTCAATCCTCAAGTTGGACATGTAATGGCACACATTTGACAGATTTATCATCAACTTTGACAATGATGTTGGTATCATCAGCAAAGGCCTGTAAGCAGAGTTGGTTATCACTTCGAGGAATGGAATTACCTTCCATATCCTTATTATTCAAGGCATCTTTGATGAGCCAACCAAGGGCATCACAACTATGGCAAAAGAAGGGGGGCAAGAGGGCAGCCCTATCTAATGCACCTCCTAAGCCTAAAAGGAGAGAAGAGGGAACCATTCAAGGAAATTTTGGAGTGAGCATGACCAAAAAGGGTGCTGACAGCTCCGATAAAAGACTTTCTAGCCCCAATATCATGAAGGGAGTGGAGGACAAAATCTCACTTGATCCTATCATAAGCTTTGTCAAAATCAATTTTCAAAAAGTAGTAAGGCTGATTAGAGTCTTGAGCATAATCCGTCCCTTCCCTAAGAGAGATGATGGCATCAAGAATGAATCTCCCTTTTATAAAACCTTTTTGTTCAAGAAGGACGATGTCCTTCATGAGAGCGCTAAGTCTTCTAGCAAGAGTGGAAACAAAAATCTTATAAATAGCGGTCAAGCAAGTGATAGGCCTCCAATTATTCAAGTCTTTTTTAGATCCCCTTTTATGAATCAATTTTATGACCTTAGTGTTGATTTCAACAGGAAGAGTGCCTTTACTAAAAGATTCTTTCCAGATCAAGAGAATGAAGGGAGTGAGAAAGTCATCAAGAGTAATGAAAAACTCATTTGGAAGGCCATCAAGGCCAAGATTTTTGCATGGTTTCAATTTACCTATGGGCGCTTTAATCTCACCAACAATGAGGGGCGGGTCCAGCAAGGCAGTCAGGCTGGTAGGAATAGTTTTAGTCCTTTTAAGAGCGATAATGGCTTTGGCGCTACAGATTTCTCCCCCACTTGGGAAAACTAGAGAAAACGTCAGTAAAGAAGTGAGTGGCCTCCTGCAAATTCTCCTCAATACTGATAGCATAACCACCTGACTTTTTCATCAACAATGGAATGAAGTCCTTACTCTTCTTCTTTTTTAGCATAGAGAACATGTGCTTATTAGGTCTATCTAGGTTGTCCACCCAAAATTTTCTTGAAGCATAGAGAATACCATAAGCCTCAAGGTACTCCTCATATTTCAATTGTTATATATGCTCAATAATCCACGCTCATGTGACCACAAATGATCCACATGGTGCTCTAAGTTGTAAGCCTCCATTATGAGGAGAAGCCATTATGAGAGCTCAGACATTTGTAGAACCCTAAATTCCAAGTTAGATGAGGCCTATGTGTGACCGTTGATGGTTGTAGATGATCTTTGTGAGCCTAGCCGTTAGGTTAGGTAGGGCATAAACTTCCACGCCATTGGGTTGCCATTTAAGGTGAAAATAAAGGCCCTATGGCATCGTGCAGTTTCCCCATAGAACCTTAATGGGGGGAGTGAAGAGGGGGGTTTGGCCCCTTCTAGGGGGTCCGGGGGGCCTATTCCCCCAGCCCGTAGGGCCGAGACAATAGGAATTCTGTTCGTGGAGATATTGTCGGATCGTATATTTTACCGACTATTTTGTATCTCTCGACTACTTTTATCTATACCGAACCGCCTTGTAAAAGCATCTAAGCTCCACATTGGGAGCACATGGGTGGACAGAACCATCATTGTAACTACATTACGCTTGGCAATCTGAGAATTTTAGTTCTCTATCTCTTAGTCTACATCTATCTTTGTTTGTGTTTTTCTCTTAACTCTATCTACAGGTCTATTCTGCTGTGCTTTTATTTTCTTACATGGTATCAGAGCTCAGGAGGCTCTAAGTGGTGCAGAGGCAGAAACGCAAAGGCTGCAGAGGTCTGAACAACAAAAGAGAAGAGATGTCAAGCGATGCATCATCATCTAGGACTGGAAGTCAAGGTGGTTCATCATGGAGTAGCTGGTGCACAAGCAAGAGCAACAATGATGCCGGTCATACCAACATTGCAAATATGGCCACTAGCCTTCGCATAAGGTAAAGTTGATGGTACAAACTACACCATGTGGAAGTTCAAAATCACTTCTATTCTTGATTCGTAGGAGCTTTTGGAGACTGTTCTTGGGACTGATCATGAGCCCCAAGAAAGACCTGATCAGAATAATCTTGGTCAAATGATTCCTCTTGATGCTTATCTTCTACCTGCTTGGAAACATAGAAATGCAGATTCACTTTGTGCTCTAGTTACAAGTACTTTTGATAGTGATTTGACTCTCATTCAGCATACTATGAAGGCATGTGAAGCATGGAACATATTGAGAAATCAATATGAAACTCCTAATCAAAGACGGATTTAGAACTTGGAGAATCAGCTTGCAGCAGAACGGTTTGCTGATGGGGAGACTGCAGAGGCGTTTATCGCTTGCATAAAGAATCTACGAGATCAAATGGTGGGAGCAGGTGTTCAAAAGTCAAGTGAGGAGCTAGCTTGATGCTGTCTTCGAATCTATCCACCTAAGTTTGACGGTTTGGTAACTACTCTTAACACTCAAATCAGACCTCAACCACTAACGTTTGAAGAATTTAGTGCCTTACTCATGGAGGAGGAGCTACAGCTCAAGGCAAGGAGTGGTGGTAGCAAAGGAGATGTTGCATTCACGGAAAATTCCAAAGGAAGCAAAACAAACTCTTAAAAAGATGGAGACAAAAAGAAGAACGACAAAAAGAAGTTCAAGGGAGAGTGTTTCCACTGCAAGGAAAAGGACACAAAATCCAAGATTTTTGCATCAAGAAGGCAGAAGAGAAGAGTGGCTCTTCAAAAGGTGGCAAGGGCAAGGAGTTTGCCAACACAATAGAAACAGATCTTGAGTTATTTGTTAAGATAGAGGAGGTGTGCTCCTCGGCTGAAGATTCAAGAGCAGATGACTCATGGGTGTTATACAGTGGTGCATCTCATCACATGACTAGTAGAAAAGACCTTTACAGTTCCTTACAGCCTCTAAAGGAACCCATCATAGTAAAGGTAGGGAACAATGCAAGATGTCCTCCAGAGTGCGAAGGTATGGTTTCTTTCATTAACTCTAATGGCAATATCTGAAAGCTTTCAAATGTGTTGTATGTTCCACAAATAAAACAAAATCTACTTTTAGTAGCTTCTTTAACTGATCAAGGTCATCAAGTATCTTTCAAAAAGACAAGAGCTAAGATTATGGATGGTAACAACAACATTGTTGGGACTGACATAAGGAGGAACAACGTGTACGAGTTGTGTGCTCTTACAGCCACTACAAACGTGGGCACAAGTACGCTATGGCATGAGAGATTTGGCCACATTGGATACCCTGTACTGAAGGAGATGCATCACAGGGGTATGGTCGCACACCTACCATCGATTGCATAAATGAAGGAACCATGTGAAGCTTGCATGATGGGCAAGCAATAGAGGAAGGCGTTTCCACAAGAAAGCGAGAACACGGCAAGCTATGCTCTAGAGTTGGTGCATGCTGACTTGTGCAGAAAAATGCCTACACAGGCCTTGGGCGGATCTTCCTACTTCATGTTACTTGTCGACGACTATAGTAGGAAGATGTCGGTGTACTTGCTTAGTGATAACGCTCAAGCTTTTGGTAAGTTTAAAGAATGGCTTCAGCTTGTTGAAACTGAAACAGGGAAGAAGATGAAGAAATTTAGGACAGATGGTGGTGGTGAGTTCACATCAATAGAGTTTGAAGATTTTTGCAAGAGTAAGGGAATCAAGCATCAACTCACAGTGGCACATAGTCCTCAATAGAACGGTGTTGGAGAACATCGAAATCAAACCATCATGGAGATGGTGAGGTGCAAGTTGAAAGGAAAGGGTTTGCCTAATCAATTTTGGGTAGAGGTTGTCAACACTGCTATCTACATCTTGAATCAAAGCTACACCAAGGCACTTGATGGAAAGACTCCGAAAGAAGCCTACACTGGTAAAAATCCTTCTGTTTCCCATTTCAAAGCATTTGGAAGTGAATGTTATGTACATGTTCCAAATAGGGAGAGAAGCAAGCTTCAACCAAAAACCATCAAATGTATCTTCCTAGGGTAGAGCAAAGATAACAAGGCTTATAAGTTTTATGACCCTAAAGCTAAGAAGATCATGGCAAGTCGTGATGTGGTGTTTAAGGAGGAGCAGCCACATGCAGTGGAGGAGGAAAAGAGAGCTTCCACTTTATCATTAGGCAAAGGGGCAATCCACTATGAACTTGCCCCAAGAGATATCCCCTCTACACAAGAGAAGGAAGCATCATCTTCAGATGATGAGTCTTAAAGTCACCAACCTGCCAACACCCAAGTGGATAAGCCATTGCCACGTTGGGTGAGGTAGCTCTATGATTCTGCAAACCCCATCCCACAGTCACCAGAACAGGTTGCAAATGGACCAAGGCGATCACAGAGAATAGAGGAATAGAGACAAGCTAGCACCCATATTGTAAACACAAACTTGATGGCTGATCTCATTCAAGAAGAAGAAAAGGAACCAACCAATGTGGAAGAGGCACTCCATGATCCGAGTTGGAAGCTGCCATGCAAATAGAATACAACAATATCATGAAGAATAGAACTTTGAGCTAGTGGATCGACCCCCCTAAGCATAAAGTCATTGGCACCAAGTGGGTCTGGAAGCTAAAGTACAAGGCTGATGGTACTCTAGAAAAGTATAAAGCAAGACTTGATGCACAGGGCTACTCAGAAGTTGAAGGCATTGACTTTTGTGAATCATTTGCCCCTACTACAAGAATGACTACTATCCGAGTAGTACTAGTTGTGGCTGCACATAAGCATTGGCGAATCTATCACATGGATTTCAAATCAGTGTTCTTGAATGGAGACCTCAAGGAGGAGGTATATGTGTCTCAATCACCAGGGTTTGAGGCTCCCCATTCAGAGAACAAGGTATGTAAGTTGAAGAAGGCATTATATGGGCTAAAACAAGCCCCTAGAGCATGGTACCAACAGATAGATAAGTATCTCTTGGATCCAAGTTTCAAAAGATGTGCTTCTAATGCTAACTTGTATGTTCTAAAGAGAGGAGGGAAGACAATTGTGCTTGTACTCTATGTAGATGACCTTGTGATTACAGGAATTGATGATGCTCTTCTTCAACAAACAAAAGATTCCCTGAGTTTAGAATTTGAAATGATGGACTTGGGCTTAATGCATTATTGCTTAGGTATTGAAGTTTGGCATGAACCGGGGAAGATTTTCATCTCTCAACAAAAGTATGCAAGGCAGATATTGAAGGCATTCGACATGGAGGATTGCAAGGAAATTTCTACACCTATGGAGGTCAACACAAAATTATCTATTGAAGATACTTCACTTCCAGTGGATTTGGAAGATACAGGAAATTAGTTGGAAGTCTCATCTACTTGTGCAATAGCAGACCAGACACATCTTATGTTGTTGGACTAGTAAGCAGGTTCTCTAATAAGCCTTGCCAAATTCATTGGAAGGCAAGCATGCAGATACTCAAGTATGTGAAAGTAACCACTGATTATGGTATTCTTTACGAAGAAGGATCATCTCTAGTCGGATAGTGTGACTCAGATTGGGTAAGAGATATTGATACGAGAAAATCAGTTTCTGGGTATTGCTTTTCTTTAGGATCAGGGATTTTCTATTGGATCAATAAGAAGCAACCGACTATAGCATTATCTTCTACTAAAGCTGAGTACAAAGCTTCATGCATTGCAGCATGTGAAGTAGTATGGTTGAGGAGGATCCTATGGCACATAGGAATACAAGGATAGGAGGCTATAGAGTTAAAGTGTGACAACCAAAGTTGCATGGCCATCGCCAAAAATCATGTTTTCCATGCACGTACCAAGCACATAGAAATCTAGTATCACTATGTGTGTGAGTGGATTGAGGAAGGGGTCATGGAGATAAGCTATTATCGTACTGAAGAAAATGGAGCACACATCTTCACCAAGTCTCTTGGGAGAGAGCAACTTCTTTAACACTTTCCAAAGCTTGGGATTGGACCAAGGAGGAAGTTCACCGTAGGGTGGACATTGAGGGGGGGGGGGGGGTGTTAGATATGCTTAATACTCCACCCTCATGTGACCACAAATGATCCACATGGTGCTCTAAGTTGTAAGGCCCCCATTATGTGGAGAAGCCATTATGAGAGCCTGGACATTTGTGGAACCGTAACTTCCAAGTTAGATGAGATCTACGTGTGACCGTTGATGGTTGTAAATGATCTTTGTGAGCCTAGTCATTAGGTTAGGTAGGGCATAAACTTCCCCATAGAACCTTTAGGGGGGGGTGCAGATGGGGGCTTTCCCCCTTCTGGAGGGTCCGGGGGGCTTATCCCCTCGGCTCGTAGCCCGTAGGGCTGAGTTGGTAGGACTTCTGGTCATAGAGATATTGTCGGATCGTATATTTTATCGACTATTTTGTATCTCCCGACTGCATTTATCTATACCAAACTACCTTGAAAAAGCTATATAAGCATGGCCTAGATTGAGCTTTACATATCATTGCGCACTAGTAAGCCCTTCATCTAGAGTCTGTCTAGATCGCCATCTAAGCTCCACATTGGGAGCGCACAGGTGGACAGCACCATCATTGTAACTGCATTACTCTCGGCAATCTGAAAATTTGAGTTCTCTATCTCTTAGTTTGCATCTATCTTTGTTTGTGTTTTTCTCTCAACTCTGTCTATAGTTCTAGTCCGTTGTGCTGTTATTTTCTTACATCAATCTATCCTGAAGAGATAAAATCTTATCCATTTTATTAGGATCTTGGGAAGACTGAAGCATATCCAGCTCTCTAGAGATGGAATGTCTTCTTCTAGCTCTTATGTTTCTCTTAAGGTTTCTATAATACATGAAGAGGGCTTGAACTTCCCTAATAGGCTTCTGCAGGAAGCAAAGAAGTGCTTGAATATGGCTTTGGCTTTTTCAACAACACAAGGCATGTGCAGAAGAGAAGGGTCAAGATGAGGCCAACCTTATCTGAAGCAATGACTATCATGCTTGAGGTTAATAATCAAACGAAAGTGGACAGAAATACTAATGGAATGATCTATTTTAGCCGAGGTTTCCCAAAATTGTTGGTAATAATGGATGTTCAAGTGTCATCTATCGACAATTGCATGCAAAGTGCATACAAAATCTCATATTCTACCAAGGAGTGCATGTTTTAATAGTAGTGTATCTAGTACAAAACTATTGATATATTTAGGTAGTGATGTGTGCAAATGCTTAGGACCACCGAGGCACTTTTTTCCTTCTCTAAGAGGTTTTTTTCCCGTGGCTAGTATAAAACTACCCTAATGGGCGACTTATCTTTGTACATTCTAGTGGTAATACATTGAGTATTGTGTGATGTGCTCCAAGCTTCTTCTTCTTCCTTCTGTTGTTGGCATGCTTCCATAGACATCTAACTCCAAGAATTGGTATCAGAGTAGGTTGCCGCTTCATCTAGGGTGTCATTGACACCTCTTTGGTTGAAGTCTCAAATCGCACGAATTTTGGTGAGCATAGTCAACGTGTTTCCGAGATCAAAACAACTTCGTTTCGCGATTTGAGTTCGATTCGGCCTCCAAACGCACTATCATAGTCCTTGTGTAGGCTATTTTTTCTAATTGTGCCAAAGATACATACCAGTTTCAGTTCACCAGTATAAGCATCTCGGAGTCTGCTACAGGTTTAGTAGAATTCGTCCGGGCAGTTTTGTTCAACTTTTTGAGATAGAGTCAATTTTTTGCATCAAGGTATTTTAGTCACCAGCCATGGTTGAAAGCAATGATGTATTCCATATGTTGGCTGTTGAGGATAAGTTGGATGGTACCAACTACCCATTGTGGGCTTACATGATGCGACATATATTGGTTGCAAAAGGACTGTGGAATATTGTGCAGGGTGTTGAAAAAAGTCCTATCACACCTGCAACTGTTACAACTGCATGTACTGAAGCTGATGCAGAAGGTGTTGAAGATTATGATATTCTGCATATTCTTGTTCATGCTGTTGTTTCTGCAGCACCTACTTTGTGATGGTAGAGATAACCACGCACATGCATTGATAGCTTTGTCTGTCAAACATGCCATTATTCCTCACATTCACTCTAGCAGAACAACTAAGGATGCTTGGGATACACTTACCACATTGTACCAAGCTAGGAATGAGGCTCATGTTGCTTATCTCTGAAAATAGTTGCAGAATGAGCATATGAATGAAGGTGATTCTATGGACAGTTTTCTAACAAAGATCAAAGATATGAAGGAACAATTGATTTCTACTGCTGAGGTTATACTAGATAGCTCACTTGTGTAGACCGTTCTGAATGGTCTTCTTGATTCATATCAGAGTTTTGCATCTACTCTTTGGTTGATGATGAAAGGCAATCCAAATTCCTTGTTGTTTGAGGATTTAGTCTCTGTTCTGTTGCAAGAAGATCAGTCCAGGAAAAACAGTTCCATTATGCGTGTTGCATATCAAGCTTTCCTGGCTAGTCAGAAGGGCAACGGAAAATGGAGCTCTTCAATTAGTAAGTCGTGCTGATATATTTAGGTAGTGATGTGTGTGAACACACTAGGACCGCCGAGGCACTTTTTTCCCTCTTTAGGAGGTTTTTTTCCCTCGACTTGTATATACGCCTATTGCCCTAATGGGGTACTTATCTTTGTACATTCTCTAGTAATAAATTCAGTATTGTGTGTTGTGCTCCAAGCTTCTTCTTCTTCCTTGTGTTGTTCGTGTGCTTTCGCAGACGTCTAACTCCAACAATTGGTATCAGAGCAGGTCGTCGCTTCATCTAGGGTGCCATCGACACTCCTTCGTTTGCAGTCTCAAATTTGCATGAAATTGTTGGAGTTAGACGTATGTGGAAGCACACGAACAGCACAAGGAAGAAGAAGAAGCTTGGAGCACAAACACACAATACTAAATGTATTACTAGAGAATGTACAAAGATCAGTAGCCCATCAGGGCAATAGGCGTATATACAAGCCGGGGGAAAAAGACCTCCTAAAGAGGGAAAAAAGTGCCCCGGCGGTCCTAGTGTGTTCACACATATCACTACCTGAATATATCAACAAATCCCCCCTGGGAGTGATGCGATGAACAAGGAGTTGGAACTCATGTATAAGGAAGTGTAAAGCTATGTGGAAATCACTCCACAAAAGGTAGCCCAAAGCTTTGCGGAAAGCTTCAAACTTCTCCCTAGCCAGAGCCTTCGTGAAAAGGTCTGCAATGTTCTCCTGCGTGGGCACATATGCCAAGCTGATTTCCCCAGCAGAGAACCTCTCCCTGACATAGTGATAATGCACCTCAATGTGCTTAGTGTGAGCATGGAACACACGGTTCCTCGCAACTGCCAATGCGCTCTGACTGTCAGTGAAGATGGTGATGGTAGAAGACTGACCAACACCCAAATCAGCCATAAGGCGTCTGAGCCACACACACTCAACAGTCGTTGTGAAAGCTACCCTATACTCAGCCTCACAAGTGGACGTGGCCACATTAGGTTGCTTCTTGCTCAACTAAGATAGATATACATCAGCTACCAAGCATGAAGCAAAAGCCACTAGTGGACACACGAGTGCCATAGCAACCAGCCCAATCAGAGTCAGAAAAAGCATGCAAATCTGGCGGTAGTGAACCCCCCTTGGGATAAAACAACCCAAGTAGCCGAGTACCACTCAAGTGGCGAAAGATGCGCTTAACTGCCTGGCAATGCTTCACTCCTGGGCAATGCATAAACCTGTTCATCTGTGAGATAGCAAACTGAATATCTGGCCGAGTAATGCATAAGTAAATCAAGCATCCAACAGCCTGCTGTCAAATGCATCTCCAGCATCATGAAGACTCGATCGTGAACCAGTCTCCATAGGAGTGGCAATAGGCGTACAGTCTTCAAGGCCAAAACGCTACAATAATGTGTCAATATATTTCGTTTGACACAAAGCCATTCCACCATCAACTTGCATAAACTGAATGCCCAAATAGTGATGAAAATGCCCCAAATTAGACATCTCAAATGAGGCATGCAAATCAGCCTTGAAATCAGCAATATGCTTCTCAATAGGACCAATGAGCAGCATGTCGTCAACATAGACAACAATGATCAGAAGCACATCATTAGCATGCTTAACATATAAGGTGCTTTCAGTTGGACTGTTCTCAAAACAATGTGCAACCAGATAGGCATGTATCTTCTCATACCAAGCACGTGGTGCTTGCTTTAAACCATATAATGCCTTTTTTAACGTGCACACCTGGTTTTCATGCCCTTTCTACACAAAGCCACGGGGCTGAAAAACATACACTTATGCATGTAAGTCACCATTCAGAAACGCTATTTTAATGTCCAATTGATGTACATTCCAACCATGATGGGTTGCAAGTGCACAAATACTCTGAACAGTAGTCATACGGCATGTAGGTGTAAAGGTCTCATCAAAATCAATGCCTCTTTCTTGCGCATAATCCTTTGCAACAAGCCTAGCCTTATACCTGTCAACTGTACCATCAGGTTTATGCTTCAACTCGTACACCCACTTAGTGCCAATGGCCTTCTTGCCAGGAGGAAAGTCACATAAAGACCATGTACCATTCTTCATTATAGCATCATATTCGGATTGCATAGAAGCCATCCAATTTTTTGAATTCTTTGCTTCATCACAAGAAAGAGGCTCATTCTCATCACAGAGACTAGACGCAGCCATAGCATAGCAATCTGATGCAAAGGAGGCACTATCAGAGCGTGAACGAGTACAATATGACAAAGGTGCATCTAATTTGTTGTCACGTAAAGTCTGCACCATCCATTTTGGCATAGTTTTTGCCTGCGCAATATCAGCTCTCTCATCAACAAGTGCATCATGTAAATCTACATCAGAAATGGAATGATCTGCATCATCATATGAAACCTACAAAGGCTGAGAAGTTGCCTCATTAGGACCAGCACTAGACTGTCCACCTGTAAAAAGAGGCATCAAAGTATTATGCATGTCTTTGGAGCTAACATATGTCTCCTTAGTACATGAAAGCAATGGCTGAATAGCATCTTCCACAAAGACAACATCACGGCTAACCAGAATGCGTTTAGTCTGTGGATGATACAGACGATAGCCTTTACTTTCAGAACTATACCCAACAAAAATACATTTTACTGCCTTATCATCCAATTTTCTGCGATGTTGTTTAGGCACTAGTGCATATGCCAAACAACCAAAAACACGCAGATGAGCAACAGATGGCTTGCGGTCATGCCAAGCCTCATATGGAGTGATAGGCTACAGCGCTTTAGTGGGACACCTGTTCAGTACATATGCTGCACACATGATAGCCTCAAGCCAGAAACTATGAGGTAAAGTCTGACTCTTGACCATACACCTTCCCATCTCCATGAGGGACCTATTCTTCCGTTCAGCAACTCCATTCAGTTGACGTGTATACGGCACTGTACACTAGTGTTTTATCCCATGTTCAGCCAGAAATGCATTAAAATGAGAAGACATATATTCCCCCCCTCGATCAGAATGGAGGGTGCCCATTTTACATGCTGACAGATTTTCAGCCAAAACCAAAAATTGTTTGAAGCACATGAACACTTCGGACTTTGCTTTGAGTGGATATACCCATGCATGCCTCGAAAAATCATCAATGAAAGTCACGAAGTAAAGGTAATTTCCAAAAGAGGGTGTCTACATAGGACCACAGACATCACTATGTACAAGCTGCAATTTCTGTGTAGCCCGAACTGAACCATCTTTTGGAAAGGAGGAACGCTGCATTTTGCCCAAAATAAAGCCTTCACAAACATGTTTTCCAGGTGCCTCAAGTTTGGGCAAAGAGCACACCATTTCAGATTTCTGCAGGCGTAGCAAACTAGCAAAATTGAGATGACCAAAGCGTGCATGCCAAAGCTTTGCATCTGACATAGCCTGAGAAACATTTACTGCACATGCCAAATCATTTTCAGATCTTTCATAGTCTATGAGCTTATATAGTCCAAGACATAAAATGCCAGAAGCAATAATCACATCATCATTTGACAGATCATGAACTGTACACCTGTCATCAACAAATTTCACAACCAATCCAATCTTGGCTAATGCAGAAATTGATACCAGGTTCTTTTTGATCCCTGGCACAAATAAAGCATCTCACAAAGTGAAAGAACTACCATCAGCAGTAGTCAAAATGATCTTACCAACTCCCATAACAGGATAAGAGGAGTTGTTGGCGCATGTAGCAATATTCCCTATAGGGGCAGGCTCGAGTGAAGAGAAGAAACTACGCTGCGAGGTAATATGTTTGGTAGCCCCACTGTCAAAATACCAAACATCTGAGTCTACTGCAGACATGCACTGCTCATGAGAAGATGGGTCAAAACTGCAGATAGTAGTAAACGCCCATTCTTCTTCCTACACAAGATTTGCAGACTCTGTTTTTGGTGTAGAGGCCTCTGCAACAACCATTCCAACCTCTTTCTTCTTTGCCTCTTTAGTTCTTTATGATATGATCATTCCCTTTACAGTACTTGCAAAACCATTTTTGCTTTTCTGATTTCTTCTCATCTTTATCTTCCTTCTTTGAATATGCAAAATTAGCAGATTTCTGCTTACTAGTTGAAGAGCTCCATTTTCCTTTGCCCTTCTGACTAGCTGGGAAAGCTTGATCTGCAACTCGCATAGTGGACCTGTTCTGCCTAGACTGATCTTCTTGCAACAGAACAGAGACTAACTCGTCAAATGATAAGGCATTCGGATTGCCTTTCATCATCAACCAAAGAGTAGAAGCAAAACTCTGATATGAATCAGGAAGACCATTCAGAACGATCTGCACAAGTGAGCTATCTAGTATAACCTCATCAGCAGAAATCAATTGTTCCTTCAAGTCTTTGATCTTCGTTAGGAAACTGTCCATAGAATCACCTTCATTCATGTGCTCACTCTCCAACTGTTTTCGGAGGTAAGCAACACGAGCCTCATTCCTAGCTTGGTACAATGTGGTAAGTGTATCCCAAGCATCCTTAGCTGTTCTGCAAGAGCGAATATGAGGAATAATGGCACGTTTGACAGACAAAGCTATCAATGCATGTGCTTGGGCATCTATGCCATCCGAGCGAATCTGCTTTGTAGTAGGTGCAACAAAAACAGTAGCACGAACAAGAATGTGTGGAATATCATCTTGGACACCATCTTCATCAGCTCCAGCACCTATATTTGCAGTACCTGTAGTCAGAGGTGTGACAGGACGTCTTTCAACACCCTGCATCATATAAGCCCACAATGGGTAGTTGGTACCATCCAACTTATCCTCAACAACCAACATACGGAATACATCACTGCTTTCAGCCATGGCTGGTGACTAAAATACCTTGATGCAAAAAATTGATTGCATCTCAAAAAGTTCAATACAACTACCCAGACGAGTTCTGCTAGACCTATAGCAGACTTCAAGACGCTTAAACTAGCAAACAAAAACTGGTATATACCTTTGGCACAAAAAGACGAAATAGCCTGCACAAGCACTGTGATAGTTCGTTCTGAGGCCGAAACAAGCTCAGATCACGATTTCGGCACCACAGAGCGAAGATGTTTTGATCTCTGAAACACTCTAAGTATGCTCACCAAATTTTGTGCGAATCTGAGACTGCAAATGGAGGAGTGTCGACGATGCCCTAGATGAAGCGACGACCTGCTCTACTACCATTTGTTGGAGTTAGACGTCTGCAGAAGCACGCGAACAGCACAAGGAAGAAGAAGAAGCTTGGAGCATAAACACATAATACTGAATGTATTACTCGAGAATGTACAAAGATCAGTAACCCATTAGGGCAATAGGCGTATATATAAGCCGGGGGAAAAAAACCTCCTAAAGAGGGAAAAAAGTGCTCTGGCGGTCCTAGTGTGTTCACACACATCACTACCTGAATATATCAACAGAACTTTGCAATCTCAGTCGATTTGCCATGGCTGAAAGCAGTGATGTATTCCATATGTTGGCTGTTGAGGATAAGTTGGATGGTACCAACTACCCATTATGGGCGTATATGATGCGATATGTATTGGTTGCAAAAGGATTGTGGAACATTGTGCAAGGTGTTGAAATACGTGCAGATTCTTATTCGTGCTGCTGTTTCTGTTGCACCTACTACAGAGCATATTTGCTGGGATGGCAGAGATGCCCAGGCACATGCATTGATAGCTTTGTGTGTCAAACATGCCATTATTCCTCACATTCACTCTTGCAGAACAGCTAAGGATGCTTGGGATACACTTACCACATTGTACCAAGCTAGGAATGAGGCTCGTGTTGTTTACCTCCGAAAACAGTTGGAGAGTGAGCACATGAATGAAGGTGATTCTATGGACAGTTTCCTAACTAAGATCAAAGATTTGAAGGAACAGTTGATTTCTGTTGATGAGGTTATACCAGATAGCTCACTTGTGCAGACCGTTCTGAATGGTCTTCCTGACTCATATCAGAGTTTTGCTTCTACTCTTCGGTTGATGATGAAAGGCAATCCGAATGCCTTATCATTTGAGGAGTTAGTCTCTGTTCTATTGCAGGAAGATCAGTCCAAGCAGAACAGGTCCATTATGCGAGTTGCAGATCAAGCTTTCCTGGCTAGTCAGAAGCGCAAAGGAAAATGGAGCTCTTCTACTAGTAAGCAAAAATCTGCAAATGCTGCACATTCAAAGAACCAAGACAAAGATGAAAAAAAATCAGAAAAGCAGAAACTGTTTTGCAAGTACTATAAAGGGAATGATGATATCATAAAGAACCGTCCAAAACTGGCTGCTAAAGAGGCAAACAAGAAAGAGGCTGGAATGGTTGTTGCAGAGGCCTCTACACCAAAAATAGAGTCTGCAAATCTTGTGCAGGAAGAAGAATGGGCGTTTACAGTTTTGACCCATCTTCTTATGATCAGTGCATGTCTGCAATAGACTCAGATGTTTGGTATTTTGACAGTGGGGCAACCAAACATACTACCTCGCAGCGTAGTTTCTTCTCTTCACTCAAGCCTGCCCCTACAAGGAATACTGTTACATGCACCGACAACTCCTCTTATCCTGTTATGGGAGTTGGTAAGATCATTTTGACAAATACTGATGGTAGTTCTTTCACTTTGTCAGATGCTTTATTTGTGCAAGGGATAAAAAAGAACCTGTTATCAGTTTCTGCATAAGCCAAGATTGGTTTGGTTCTGAAATTTGTTGACGACAGGTGTACAGTTCATGATCTCTCAAATGGCGATGTGATTATTGCTTCTGGCATTTTATGTCGTGAGCTGTATAAGCTCATAGACTATGAAAGATATGTAAGTGATTTGGCATGTGCAGTAAATGATTCTCAGGCTATGTCAGATGTAAAGCTTTGGCATGCACGCTTTGGTCATCTGAATTTTGCTAGTTTGCTACGCCTGCAGAAATCTGAAATGGTGTCCTCTTTGCCCAAACTTGAGGCACCTGGAAAACATGTTTGTGAAGGTTGTATTTTGGGCAAAATGCAGCATTCATCCTTTCCAAAAGATGGTTTAGTTCGGGCTACTCAGAAATTGCAACTTGTACATAGTGATGTCTGTGGTCCTATGTAGACACCTTCTTTTGGAAATTACCTTTACTTCGTGAATTTCATTGATGATTTTTCTAGGCATGCATGGGTATATCCACTCAAAGCAACGTCCGATGTGTTCATGTGCTATAAATAGTTTTTGGTTTTGGCTGAAAATCTGTCAGCATGTAAAATAGGAACCCTCCATTCTGATCGAGGGGGGGAATATATGTCTTCTGATTTTAATGCATTTCTGGCTGAACGTGGGATAGAACACCAGTGTACAGTGCCGTATACACCTCAACAAAATGGAGAAAGAACAGGTCACTCATGGAGATGGCGAGGTGCATGGTCAAGAGTCAGGCTTTACCACATACTTTCTGGCTTGAGGTTGTCATGTGAACAGCATATGTACTGAGCAGGTGTCCCACTAAAGCGCTACAGTCTATCACTCCATATGAGGCTTGGCATGACCGCAAGCCATCTGTTGCTCATCTTCATGTTTTTGGTTGTTTGGCATATGCACTAGTGCCTGAACAACATCGCAGAAAATTGGATGATAAGGCAGTAAAATGTATTTTTGTTGGGTACAGTTCTGAAAGTAAAGGCTATCGTTTATATCATCCACAGACTAAACACATTCTGGTTAGCCGTGATGTTGTCTTTGTGGAAGATGCTATTCAACCATTGCTTTCATGTACTAAGGAGACATTTGTTAGCTCCAAAGACATGTATGATACTTTGATGCCTCTTTTTACAGGTGGACAGTCTAGTGCTAGTCCTAATGACGCAACTTCTCAGCCTTTGTAGGTTTCATATGATGATGCAGATCATTCCATTTCTGATGCAGATTTACATGATGCACTTGTTGATGAGAGAGCTGATATTGAGCAGGCAAAAACTATGCCAAAATGGCTAGTGCAAACTTTCTGTGATAGCATATTAGATGCACCTTTGCCATATCGTACTCGTTTAGGCTCTCATAGTGCCTCCTTTGCATCAAATTGCTATGCTATGGCTATGTCTAGCCTCTGTGATGAGAATGAGCCTATTTCTTTTGATGAAGCACAGAATTCAAAAAATTGGATGGCTGCTATGCAATCTGAATATGATGCTATAATGAAGAATGGTACATGGTCTTTATGTGACTTGCCTCCTGGCAAGAAGACCATTGGCACTAAGTGGGTATACAAGCTGAAGCGTAAACCTCATGGTACAGTTGACAGGTATAAGGCTAGGCTTGTTGCAAAGGGTTATGCGCAAGAAAGAGGCATTGATTTTGATGAGACCTTTGCACCTAATGTCGTATGACTACTATTCGGAGCATTTGTGCACTTGCAGCCCATCATGGTTGGAATGTACATCAGTTGGACACTAAAATAGCATTTCTGAATGGTGACTTGCATGAACAAGTGTATGTTTTTCAGCCTCGTGGCTTTGTGCAGAAAGGGCATGAAAACCAGGTGTGTGGGTTAAAGAAGGCATTATATGGTTTAAAGCAAGCACCACGTGCTTGGTATGAAAAGATACATGCCTATCTGATTGCACATGGTTTTGAGAACAGTCCAACTGAAAGCACCTTATATGTTAAGCGTGCTAATGATGTGCTTCTGGTCATTGTTGTCTATGTTCACGACATGCTGCTCACTGGTCCTATTAAGAAGCATATTGCTGATTTTAAGGCTGATTTACATGCCTCATTTGAGATGTCTGATTCGGGGCATTTGCATCACTATTTGGGCATTCAGTTTATGCAAGTTGATGGTGGAATGGTGGGAAGACAAAGATGAAAAGAAATCAGAAAAGCATAAATTGTTTTGCAAGTATTGTAAAGGAAATGATCATATCATAAAGAACTGTCCAAAATTGGCTGCTAAAGAGGCAAAGAAGAAAGAGGCTGGAATGGTTGTTGTAGAGGCCTCTACAAAGGCCTATTCAGGAAAAATGGGAATTACAAAGGATTTTGAGACAGTTCTTTTCGTCCCAATGTTTTATGTTTTCACTCATTCACACACTACAACATGTTATTATCTCTTGATTGGGGTATATTAAATTAATACTTTAATATTAAGGATAATTGTATTATTAGTGAGGTATCAAGTTTGGGCTGAAAGTTAAGAAGTTAACATAGTAAGTAACATAAATGTGACTTGAATAATTCCCAAATTTCCTGAATAGGCCTTTACACCAAAAACAGAGTCTCCTAATCTTGTGCAGGAAGAAGAATGGGCATTTAATATTGTTTGCAATTTTGACCCATCTTCTCATGAGCAGTGCATGTCTGCAGTAGACTCAGATGTTTGGTACTTTGACAATGGGGCGACCAAACATATTACCTTGCAGCACAGTTTCTTCTCTTCACTCTAGCGTGCCCCTATAGGGAATACTGTTATATGTGCCAACAACTCCTCTTATCCTGTTATGGGAGTTGGTAAGATCATTTTTACTAATGTTGATGGTAGTTGTTTCACTTTGTCAGATGCTTTGTTTGTGCTAGGGATCAATAAAAATTTGTTATCAGTTTTTGTATTAGCTAAGATTGGCTTGGTTGTGAAATTTGTTGATGACAGATGTACAGTTCATGATCTGTCAAATGCCAACGTGATTATTGCTTTTGGAATTTTATGTCATGGGCTATATAAGCTCATAGACTATGAAAGATCTATAAATGATTCGGCATGTGCAGTACATGATTCTCAGGCTATGTAAGATGCAAACCTTTGGAATGCACGCTTTGGTCATCTGAATTGCTAGTTTGCTACGCCTGCAAAAATCTGAAATGGTGTCCTCTTTGTGCAAACTTGAGGCACCCAAAAAACATGTTTGTCAAGGCTGTATTTACGGAAAAATGCAGCATTCCTCCTTTCCAAAAGATGGTTCATTTCGGGCTACTCAGAAATTGCAGCTTGTACATAGTGATGTCTGTGGTCCTATGCAAACACCTTCTTTTGGAAATTATCTTTACTTCGTGACATTCATTGATGATTTTTTTAGGCATGCATGGGTATATCCATTGAAGGCAAAGTCCGAAGTGTTCATGTGCTTCAAACAGTTTTTGGATTTGGCTAAAAATCTATTAGCATGTAAAATGGGCACCCTCCATTCTGATCGAGGGGGGGAATACATGTATTCTGATTTTAATGCATTTCTGGCTGAAGGTGGGATAAAACACCAATCTATAGTGTCGTATACACCTCAACAGATAGGAATTGTTAAACGATAGAACAGGTCACTCATGGAGATGGCGAGGTATATGGTCAAGAGTCAGGCTTTACTACATAGTTTTTGGCTTGAGGCTGTCATGTGTGCAGCATATGTACCAAATAGGTTTCCCACTAAAGCGCTCTAGTCTATCACTCCATATGAGGTTTGGCATGATTGCAAGCCATATGTTGCTCATCTGTGTGTTTTTGGTTGTTTAGCATATGACTTAGTGTCTGAACAACATTGTAGAAAATTGGATGATAAAGCAGTAAAATGTATTTTTGTTGGGTATAGTTCTGAAAGTAAAGGCTATCATCTGTATGATCCATAAACTAAACGCATTCTGGTTAGCCGTGATGTTGTTTTTGTAGAAGATGTTATTCAGCCATTACTTTCATGTACTAAGGAGACATATGTTAGCTCCAAAGACATGTATGATACTTTACTGCCTCTTTTTAAAGGTGGACAGTCTAGTGTTGATCCTAATGAGGCAACTTCTCAACCTTTGCAGGTGTCACATGATGATGTAGATCATCCCATTTTTTATGCGGATTTACTTGATGCACTTGTTGATGAGAGAACTGATATTGAGGAGGCAAAAATTATGCCAAAATCGATGGTGTAGACTTTGTGTGATAGCAAATTAGATGCACCTTTGTCATATCATACTCAACCACTCTCTCATAGTGCCTCTTTTGCATCAGATTGCTATGCTATGGCTACATCTAGTCTCTATGATGAGAATGAGCCTTTTTCATTTGACGAAGCACAAAATTGACAAAATTGGATGGCTGCTATGCAATCTGAATATGATGTAATAATGAAGAATAGTTCTTGTTCTTTATGTCACTTGCCTCCTGGCAAGAAGGCCATTGGCACTAAGTGGGTTTACAAGCTAAAGTGTAAGCGTGATGGAACATTTGACAGGTATAAGGCTAGGCTTGTTGCAAAGGGTTATGCACAAGAAAGAGGCATTGATTTTGATGAGACCTTTGCACCTTCATGTCGTATGACTACTGTTCGGAGCATCTGTGCATGTGCAACCCATCATGGTTGGAATGTACATCAGTTGGACATTAAAACTGCATTTCTAAATGGTGATTTGCATGAAGAAGTGTATGACATTTTTTAGCCCCGTGGTTTTTTGCAGAAAGGGCATGAAAACTAGGTGTGCAGGTTAAAGAAGGCATTATAGGGTTTAAAGCAAGCACCACATGCTTGATATGAGAAGATACATACCTATCTGATTGCACATGGTTTTGAGAATAGTCCAACTGAAAGCACCTTATATGTTAAGCGTGCTCATGATGTGCTTCTGATGATTTTTGTCTATGTTGATGACATGTTGCTCACTGGTCCTATTGAGAAGCATATTGCTGATTTTAAGGCTGATTTGCATGCCTCATTTGAGATGTCTGATTTGCGGCATTTGCATCACTATTTGGGCATTCAATTTATGCAAGTTGATGGTGGAATGGATTTGTGTCAAATGAAATATATTGACACATTATTGCAACGTTTTGGCCTTGAAGATTGTAAGCCTATGTCCACTCCTATGGAGACAGGTTTATGATTGATTCTTCATGATGTTGTAGATGCATTTGATGTTGTCCTCTATAGCAGGTTGTTGGATGTCTGATTTCCTTATGCATTACTCGGCCAGATATTCAATTTGCTATCTCACAGATGAGCAGGTTTATGCATTGCCCAGGTGTCAAGCATTGGCAAGCGATTAAGAACATCTTCTGCCACTTGAGTGGTACTCAGCTACTTTGGTTGTTTTATCCCAAGAGGGGATCACTACTGCCAGATTTGCATGCTTTTTCTGACTCAGACTGGGCTGGTTCCAATGACACTCATGTGTCCACTAATGGCTTTTGCTTCATGCTTGGTAGCTCATGTATATCTTGGTTGAGCAAGAAGCAGCCTACTGTGGCCACTTCTAGTTGTGAGGCTGAGTATAGGGAAGCTTTCACAGTGACTGTTGAGTGTGGGTGGCTCACATGCCTTATGGCTGATTTGGGTGTTGATCAATCTTCTTCCACCACCATCTTTACTAACAGTTAGAGCACATTGGCAGTTGTGAGGAACCATGCATTCCATGCTCGCACTAAGCACATTGAGGTGCATTATCATTATGTCAGGGAGAGGTTCTCTGCTAGGGAGATCAGCTTGGCATATGTGCCCATGTAGGAGAACATTGCAGACCTTTTCACGAAGGCTCTACCTAGGGAGAAGTTTGAAGCTTTCCGCAAAGCTTTGGGCGTACTTCCTTTTATGGAGTGATTTCGAGATAGCTTGGAACTTCCTTATACATGAGTGCCAACTACTTGTTCACCGCATCACTCCCAAGGGGGATTTGTTGATATATTTAGGTAGTGATGTGTGTGAACACTCTAGGACCACCGGGGAAATTTTATCCCTCTTTCGGAGGTTTTTCCCCCCCGGCTTGTATATACGACTATTGCCCTAATGGGTTACTTATCTTTGTACATTCTAGTGGTAATACATTCAGTATTGTGTGTTGTGCTCCAAGCTTCTTCTTCTTCCTTGTGCTTCTCGCGTGCTTCCGCAGATGTCTAACTCCAACAAAAACGATACCTATATTTGTAAACTAAATTTCATTTATATTGAAATGGTTTTACGATCTCTTTGACTTATACTGCCATAAAACCTTAACATTTAGCTAAAGAATTATGTACACATTCCCCCACACACACACACACTATTTAAATATAACTATAACTATAACTATAACTATAACTATATATATATATATATATATATATATATATATATATATATATATATATATATATATATATATATATATATATATATATATATATATATATATATATATATATATATATGACATGAGAGTCTCACAAGTTTACATTGATCTAGGATCGAACATCATTTGGTTATTCAAGTGTAGGGAAAAAGTATGAAGACCATAGTTGAGTGAAGGTGCTTACACTCTCTAGACATGCAAATGTGGTTAGTCTAGTGATCAAGTCATATGGATGAGAAGAAGAAAGTTTTGGGCTCAACTCCTATGATAGTCATGGGAGAGTGTTTTTCCCCAAGAGCTCTAGAGCCTTGTAGAAACATCCACTTGAGTTAACTCCAGTTAATAGTCTAGGAAACTTGGTGCAGATGTAGTTGCATGGCCAACACTTGGATGGTTAGTATCCACATACACAATATCTTTTATTTAACCTTATGCACGACCTCAAAAAGTGGTAAAAGTGATAAATATCACACTGATGTTGCTATCCAAGCAATGATGCTCATCGAATTTGCAACACGGCCTTCAAATAAGATCGACACTCTTCTCAAGTGCTTTATGAGGCACATAAGAAAATTCCATCTCATTTCTCAAAGAATGTTGAGAAGAGGTCTCAAACCTAGGTCCTCTTCATAAGAGGCAGTCAATCTATCAAAACGCACAACCAAAGATGGTATAAAATTCTTGTTATTGCAAATAGATCTTATGTTATTTGCTATTTTGGAGAGGAATCATTTTTCCATTGTATTTCTTGCCATGCGAACAAAAAGAAATCTAATTTAGATTCCCAAGTGGGGGATTCCAACTATAGACCTCATCAAAGTAGGTGGTTGTGCTATCCAAGATATCACATGTGGAGGACATACAATATAGTGGACATGTTATAAACGTAACTTTCCTGGTAGGTGAGTCCAATCCAGAGCTTCAAACAGGGTGCATGCAATGGGCTATCCACAACTCAAATGAAATTAATCTCTTTCTTTTTCCTCTAGACATTGATAACTAAGAGCAAACTTTGATCTTTCGCTTCTTACTAGATAGGAATATATCTTTTGAACATAATCCTCATGGGGTAGATTTCATATGGAGAATCTTGTCCTTTCTCTCTATTGGGTTCCAGGGGAAATCCTCTACAAACATCTAAGATCACTTTAAAATCTTTTGCTTTGTTAGGAGAGAAAGGTGGAAATATATTTAGCCTTCCTCATCACCTATAGAAGCTTCAAAGCCAACATATAATCTATTGTGGTAACACCCCTCTTCATTTAGTCAAATCAAGGGCTTCAAAGGCGTACACACAAGCAAAGAAAGATGCAAATGAAGCCAAGAGAAATGCATAGGATGTGAATGATTAAGAGATGATTGAACCTTAAACTATGCAACCACACTAAGTTGTCAAAATTCATTTAAAGTACTCGAGTAGCATAGAAAGATTGATCAATTATAATAGCTTTTGTTTCAAACTCAAGAAAAGGGATACATATAACATAAATGAAAGTTCAAGTCAAAAATTCATGACTACTAAATCCTCAATTGGATTCAAGATTTTTCCAAAAACAAGTGATAAAAAGGTAAAAGGGTATACGCATACCCTAGATGTTTGGCCTAAAAGTTCTTTGCAAGACCTAGTAGGTGTATAAATTGAATGCAACACCTTCATCTTAACTCTCAATATTGGTGCCAAAAAGGATTTCAGAAAGGATCAACAGAAATGATCATGAGAGCATTTAAAAGAAAGAGAAAGCAAGGCAAACACTGGATATATTTTTGTGGATTTGAGAAAGCATCCACTAGTATGGGATAGTGCAATGGTAAATATTTTTGAAACTTTTTATGTGATGGAGAGAAAGAAAAAGAACTCATTATTCATAAAACGCATCAATTAGATTATCTCTTTTTGGGGAAAGTACATTCAGGTAATGTACTTAAACCACTAGTTGAAGGGATAAAGAAATGAAGGAGAACTTTTCTCTCACACTCCAATTGGAAGTGAAGTCTAGAAAATTTCACCATTCAAAGGTTTTCAAGCTTCCAAGAAAAAGCACAAGATCATGCAATGATCATGTAAAAGAATGAAAACCTAGAATATCAAGTTAGGGGTAATGCCTTAAAACTTCAATATTCTTTTGAAAATTTAGGTACGAAGGTACTCTATAAATATATGCTTGGACTTTACACTAAGTATCTTTTATTCCTAGAATGAATCTTGAAGTAATTAATGATCCTCAAGGGAATTCAACCTTCCATGAAGAAGTTTAAATTCAAGGAGAATAAAAGCATGATCTCAAGAAACTTCGAGATAAAGTGTTGTACAAGATACTTTAAGATAAAGTGTTCTTTATTCAAAAGTATTGACATATTTATGAAGAAAATAGGACCTTGAAATGATCCTTTTGACCAAGTTTAAAAAGAATAAGTTAGTTTTGTAGCACTTTGTTCATAGTCCAACTAGATGATATCGATCTCTTGATAGTTAATGCATAAGAATCATATTTCAAGTAAACAGTGATAAATAGATTGAATAGAGGAAAGATTAATTTAGTTTCAAGTGAAGCATTCCTGTTTTGAGTAAAATTTGATCAATAGAACCTCGTTGGGTCGACACACTAGTGTTAGATACCACACTAGTCTCTTGTGTTTGGATGATGATGCGCATTCTACTCCTTTACACGTGCAACACGATGACAATGGCTACAAACTACATACAATAAATAAAAAAGTATGTGACAAAACAAATCATGCTTATATATAAAATTAAAAAAAATACTTTCAAACTCATGGTGAAATGTATCTCATCTCCTG
This sequence comes from Ceratopteris richardii, assembly GCA_020310875.1. Lineage (NCBI taxonomy): Eukaryota > Viridiplantae > Streptophyta > Polypodiopsida > Polypodiales > Pteridaceae > Ceratopteris > Ceratopteris richardii. Next base: position 27,820,048 of record CM035441.1, read on the forward strand.
CTTTCTATATGAGAGTTACTCATGCCTACAGAAATTAAGATACCCTCTCTCTCTCTCTCTCTCTCTCTCTCTCTCTCTCTCTCTCTCTCTCTCTCTCTCTCTCTCTCTCTCTCTCTCTCTCTCTCTCTCTCTCTCTCTCTCTCTCTCTCGTCTATAGATAGTGTCTCCTAGTCACACTCAATAATAATCACTTGAATTCGAAAAGCCCATTAAGAGAAACTTTCCTCACTAAATCATGTCAATGTTTTAGAGTTTGAACATCAGATTTTTATCCATTTATGAGAAAGGATTGGGCATCCAGATGCTAGATGATACTCTTGATAAGTACACTCAATAATTTAAATTAATTTACATTTATTTGCTCCTTTAAGTGAAGAAGTATGCAATCGTTATATTGCACCTCAACAAGTGATCGTATCCATTGGTGCATAGCTATGCCAACTCTATCAATGTGGAGGAATCCATCATGTTCACATCTATATACCTTTAATTTGGCATGCTCATTTGCACCCCAAGGTGTTCTAGATGTGATCCAAAGAGCTCACTATGATTATTGATGTGCTTGTAGTGGTGTAGATGCATCATCACAACCACAATATCCATCATCACATGAATGTCTACCTTGTGCTCATTGTGATGAGTGAGCTACTCCTGGTGAGGCTCTAGAAGAATTAATAGATCTATGAGGCCTTGGAGAACTAGACCGCTTGTAAAAATATGGAGATCCAACATCGAAAGGTGTCACATCCCATATAGGTTTCACCTACATTGTAGGTGGTCCACTAGTAGCATATGATGGAGGAGGAGTCTGAGAAGGAGTTCGATATGGATTCCAGAGGGTAGATGTGGTAAACATCTATAATGAAATCTACATCTGTGCAAGATTTGTGTGTGATATGATCTCTAAGAACACAATATCACTATAGTTCCATGGTGTACTATCGTCAACCATAGTACTCAAAAAAACATCAGTAATATTTAATGAAAAATAAATAAAGCTCAATAAATAAGAAAATCCTAGCTAATAAATAATAAAAAACTAGCTTTAATTTAGTAATCAAATATGTTTTCAAGATTATTTTCATAGTCATAGGTACATGTGTTCTCCTCCCTACTCTTACTCATTTTCAACAGTTCTCACATCCCTACATTACTTTGTAGTTGATCTAAGCTTGCTACCTAGATTGCCACCTCCCATCGATCATTGAAACGAGATGAGTGGGGATAAGAGATGGTATATGACTATGAAGTGATGCTGATATTAAGTTATCTATTCTAATACTATTTGTAAAGCCTCATGCCACTAGTTAGAGAGTATGAGATCAAATATGACTGAACCCAGCAATCTCCAAATCCATCTCATCTTTATAAGTGTGGATCTAGACTAGTGATATAACTACTCATCAATCCCAAGTCTCATTCTCTTTCCATTTGCTAACTCTACCATGTAGGTGTACTTAGAAGAACGAATCACATTTTCTGTAGATCTTGTATTAAATAAAAGTTTAACAAGATGTCCATTCACCCTCCCCTCTCATGACAACTAGCTCAGAGTGGGGAAATCGATAACTTTTCTGTGCAATTGGAGATAACATCTGATATGGCACAATAGTCATCTTCTTGGTAACTATAATATTTAATATGGATTGCTTATTCTTAGATGGAGGATACATCTTTGTATCTATAGCTAGAATATCAAAATTGGAAGGGGATGATTGAATCGACGATAAAGACTGATGTCTCTCCACCACAATAGCTACTAAAATATTTTTCTTCAAAGGATGAAGTGGATGTACATGTTGTCCTAAGCATCCATAACAAAGAGCTTCACAACAATCCTTTTCCTTCTGTACATCTAGAGTCTTTCCTAAGCTCCAAACATCGCTCAAATGAACACTTTAAAGAGATGGAATAAACTCAAAGACTTGTGCTAGACCCTTGAGTCCCTCGAGCTTTGTTTCGTGACACGTCTAGGGTCCTCAAACAATGTAGATAGACAAATGGTACACCATGGTAATCTAAAGAAATCTAAGAATATTTATCGTAAAACCTAATTTTCAATAAATTTTATTAATATACTTATTTTATTAATATGAAACCTAAATTTTTAAGTATTTAAATATATATAATAATATTTATTCTAAAACCCTAGTTTTTATATATTTAAGTATATTGAATATTACAAATCCTTAAACCCTATATCCTAAAGTCCTAAGTATATCCTAAAATCCTCATTATATCATAAAATCATAATCATATCTTAAAACCCCTATTATATATTAAAATCCTACTTTATTAAGTAAGTAACTAAGTATGTATGTATGTATGTATGTATGTATGTATGGATGGATGTATGTATGTATGTACATATGTATATATGTATGTATGAATGCATGTATGTATTTATGTATGTGTGTATGTATGTGTATGTATGTATGTATGTATGTATACATGTTTGTATGTACATGTGTACGTATGTAAGTAAGTAAGTACATATGTACACATATATCTATGTATATATGTGTGTATGAATGTATGAATGTATGTATGTATGTTTTATGTATGTATTCATATATGTATGTGTGTATGTATGTATGTGTATATATATATGTATGTAAACATACATGTATGTATGTATGTTTGTTTGTATGTATGTATGTATGTAAGTATGTATGTATGTATGTATGTATGTATGTATGTATGTATGTATGTATGTATGTATGTATGTATGTATGTATGTATGTATGTATGTATGTATGTATGTATGTATGTATGTATATGTATGTATGTATGTATGTATGTACGCATGCATGCATGTATTTATGTATGTATGTATTGATGGAGAGTGTTAATCTCCAAAAGAACAAGTTGACCTTGAATTTAGACCACCTCTATATCAAGATCAACTTTAGACTCCACCAAATTTAGAGATCATTCACCAATTTATCAGAAAATTGATTATTCTGAAAAATTCAACTTCTCAGAAAAGTCTGCTGCAGATTAATCCTTAATTGACTAATCATTTGTGTAAAGTTTTTAATAAAACTTTGTAGACTACTTCGTCTTAATATTGCGCACCTTCTCCAACTTAAATCTCTGCAAATGATTTAGTATACTCTGAGAAATCATACAAACAAGTTACCTATGTGTAAAACACCTTCTCTGCAGTAGCGACTTTGACACCTGCAACTTCTTAGCTACAGCTCTCTCAATGTCGAACCCGTTTGATCAAGATCTTTTAGCCATAGATGGCTTACCTTCCAACTTAGATTTTGAGCCCTCACTTGTGTAAAACTTTACACTGTGGACTGAGTAATGATCATTTCTCTAAACATGAAATCTGCGCCAGTTTTGACGACTCTCAGAACATCTTCACATATGAATGTTCCTAAACTAAATTCTCTCAACCTGATCACAATTAGTCTCCCAAATTCTAGCCATAGATAGATTAGCTATGGACTTAGATACGTGCAAAAGGATTTCTCAGAAGATTAAACACAGAAGGAGAATGGGAGAGAAGATCGACGCGCCATATCTGAAATTTTCACTTATCTATATTCTTCATACATCTGATGGATGATTTGTACAATGTACATCACTAACTCCTCTCAACTCACTTCTCTATATCTCTCTTCATTACAAACATGTACTTAATATATATACAAGTCCTAACTCGTAATTACTTCAAGTATATTGAAGTATCTTATAGAACTAATGTACATTTGATCAAAGAACTTTACTATCTGATTCTTTCCTTCAATTCATGACATTGATCTTCAATCTTCTCATCATGTCTTTACTTCTACCCTTTGTATAATCACAATTTGTTGATTGTCTTGCTCCAACAGCTCCCCCTCAATCATCAATTGTGATTGTCTGCATCCTTTTTACTCCTGCCATGTCTTTGAACTTCTGTAACTTTGGTCCATCTAAACTTTTTGTCATCATATCTGCAAGTTGATCTTTTGTAGGAGTGTGTATGACTTCAATCTCCTTATCAATGACCTTCTCTCTCAGAAAATGATATTGTATTTCAATATGCTTAGTTCTAGCATGAAACACAAGATTAGGTGCCAAGTATAGAGAACTCATATTGTCTCCACAAATAATAGGAATACTCTGAACAACATCAAAACTCTTCATAAGTGTCTTTAGCCATATTACCTCCTTTGCAGCTTCCACCATACCTTTGTATTCTGCTTCTGTAGTTGACAAAGCAACTGTATGTTGCTTCTTAGAACACCATGAAATTAATTTGTCTCCTACATAGCACAAATATCCATGGGTTGATCTTTTATCATCCACATTACCTGCCCAATCTGCATCACTATATATCTTCACTCTTGTATCAGAAGTAAATCCATAGTACAGCCCTTCTCTGAGTGTACCCTTGATATACCTAAGTACTCTTTGTCCTGCAATCCAATGTTCCTTTCTAGGACAATGCATGAATTGTGAAAGTACACCAATTGCATATGACAAATCAGGTCTTGTTAATGTAGCATAAATCAAGCTACCAACCAAGCTTTGATAAAGCTTCATGTCTCTGAATTCTTCTCCTCCAAATCTAGACAATTTATGGTTCACTTCCAATGGTGTGGGTGCAACCCTGCAATCTTCCATTTTAAATTTGGTTAGCAAATTTTTAAGATACCTTTCTTGGGTCACATATACTCCATGTTGAGTATAAGAAATCTCCATTCCCAAGAAGAATGACAAGTTTCCCAAATCACTGATTTTGAACTCTTTCTCCATCTGCTTCTTGATCATTTGTATTCCTTTATCATCTGTTCCTGTAAGTATTATGTCATCAACATAAATACAAACATAAATGAATCCATCTTCACTTGCTTTGACTAGCAAGCTACTATCTGCCTTTGATGCTTGAAATCCAAGATCCTTCAAGAACTTTACAAGCCTATAATTCCATGCCCTTGGAGCCTGCTTTAATCCATACAAAGCTCTCTTGAGCTTACACACATAATTTGGATTCACTTGATCTTTGAACCCATCTGGTTGCTCCATGTAAACTTCATTTGAAATGTAACCATTCAAAAAAGCATTTTTAACATCTAATTGAGATAACTTCCAACCTTTGCAAGCAGCAATTGCTATGAGGGTTCTAATTGTTGTCATCTTTGCCACAGGACTATAGGTCTCATCATAGTCCACTCCATATGTCTGTGCATACCCTTTCACAACAAGTCTAGCTTTGTACCTAGACACACTTCCATCTGCAAATCTTTTTGTTTTGTAAACCCACTTACATCCAATAATTTTCTGGCTATTAGGTTTAGGAACCAGATCCCAAGTTTGATTCTCTATCAATGCATCATACTCCTCTTGCATAGCTTCTTCCCAATTTCTCTTGCCTTTGGCTTCATCATATGTAGATGGATCTTCATCTGCTTTTACCAAATAAGCATAATCTTTAGTAGTCAAGAATGAGGTGTCATAGCTATACCTTGTAGGTTGCCATTTGTGCCTAGATGACCTCCTAACTTCTGCACTTCTTGAAGTCTCTGGTTCATCACATTCTGGATCAAACCTTAGCCTCTCTTCAACTTCAACCTGTACTTCATTATTTTCATTTTCATCAAGTAATTGAATCTTTGCTTTACCTTTCCTTTGATCCACTACTTCTTCATCATCTGCATGTACATTATATTTACCTGCATACCAAGTACCTTACTCATCAAATGTAACATCCTTGGATACAAGGAATTGCTTTGTGGATGGACTCCACAACCTGTATCCCATTTGCTGGTCATCATAACCAATGAATACATACTTTTCTGCCTTAGGCTCCAACTTATGCCTCAATTGAGATGGCACATATGCATATGCCAAACATCCAAATATTCTGCAATGATCCAAGGTAGGTCTTTTACCCCACCAAGCTTCATATGGTGTCATACCTTTCAAAGCTTTACAAGGCAATCTATTGACCAAATAAGTAGCTGTATTTACAGCCTCTGCCCACAAATAATTTGGGCAATTCTTCTCTTTCATCATGGACCTTGCAAACTCAACAAGAGTCCTATTTCTTCTTTCTGCTACCCCATTTTGTTGAGGAGAGTACCTGCAAGTAACTTCTCTCTTTATACCTACATTCCACAAGTAATCATTGAATTCATTTGAAAAATACTCTCCCCCTCCATCTGACCTTAGTCTCTTTAATTTTTGACCTGTAATCCTTTCTGCATATGCATGATAGTGTTTAAATGTATTAAACACTTCTGACTTTTCTTTAATCACATAAATTGTGATCCATCTGGTAGCATCATCAACATAAATGACATAATATCTTGAACCATTTATACTAAAGTCCTTTGAAGGACCCCACACATCTGTATGCACCAATTCAAGTCTTTCTGAATACATAAACCCATGCTTGGAATAGGATTGCTTATGAGCCTTACCTAATTGACATGCCTCACATCTGTATGTCATGTGTTGACCTGCAATGTTAGGCAACCCAAGCACTGAATCATTGTTAATCATTTCTTTAATACCTCTTTCATTAAAGTGTCCAAGTCTTTTGTGCCAAAGATCCAATTCTGACACCTTCTGCTCTCCATATGTGAACATAGCATGTCCAACATTTCCTTGTACCTTCAATGTGAAGAGCCTTCCTTCTTTCTTTCCTGTAACAACCTATTTATACCCTTGACTAGGGTCTTCAACATAAACTCCATCATTGGTGAACCTTACCTCATATCCTTTTTCCACAATTTGACCTACACTGATCAAATTCTTTGGGATTGTGGGAACATAAAGAACCTTACTCAGAAGAGTGCTCCCATCTTTAGCTTTGACTGAACCAATTGACTTTACCTTATGCTTTGTATTATCACCTGTCTGAACTGTATGGTTAATTGCATTATGATCTAAATCAGTCATCAAAGCAATATTTCCACTTAAATGATTACTACATCCTGAATCAATATAGAACACTCTCATGTCCTCATGTGAGGTTTCACATGTTTCATTCATAATTAGAGTCGAGTCCTCCTTCTGATCTGATGCATAGTTGTAGTAGGTGTTATTATAGGATTGATTTTGGAAGCTTCTTCCTCCACCTCTTCCAAAAGAATTCCTACCACCTCTACCTCTGAAGTTTCCTCTTTGGAATCTACCACCTCTTGCTCTTTGATTAAAATTCTGATAATTACCATTGTTCTGATTATTGTGCCAACAATCATGAGATAGATGATTGGTCTTACCACATATCCAACAAGCTCTTGCATTATCTTTGTTGTTTCTGCCTCTTCCTCTACTTCTGCCATTTCCTTTTCCTCTTATGAAATTTGCTTGATTTGAAGTGCCTTCTTCTTCACCTGATTGTTGCTTTCCTTTGTTAGCTTTCTTCTTGTCTTTAGAATACATTGCATGACCTGCACTCTTATCAACATCTCCTTTGATATCATTCTCAAAAGTTAGCATATGACCTAACAATTGATTCAAATCAGGAGTGAAGTGATCTAATGAAAGTTCTGTAGACAAAATAAAAGGCTTCCACTTCTCATCTCCTCTTAGCCCTGTGAGAATTTGTCTTACCAATTTTTCCTCTTCAATATCTTCATCCACTGCACCTAAAGAGTCTGCAATGTCCTTCATCTTTGTCACATAATCAGAGATTGATTGTGAGGCCTTCTTCTTGAGTAGTAAATTCTGCCCATAGTGAAGCCTTCCTTGATTTGGTTGTGTTTTGGAAATGCTCCTCCAAAGCATTCCAAATGTCACTTGCACTTTCAAGTCCTCTAATGTGAGGAAGCAAATAGTCATTGACTGCCATGTAGATTATGCTCCTTGCTTGAGCATCCTTCTTCATCCAATTCTTCAAGTCTGCAAGCTCCTCTCTAGTTGGAACACTAGAGTCTCTAAATTCTGGCTTTTCTTCATCTCCTGTGATGTATCCCATCAGATCTTTGCTCATAAGATGAGCTTCCATCCTCATTGACCATGCAGGATAGTTCTCTCTATCCAGCTTCTCAATTTGGAGACTATCTCCCATTATTTCTTTACCTGTATTGTCAACTCTTTAATCTTTATGAGAAATAAATGTACCTTGACTTTGAATCTCGCTCCTTCTGATCCTTTTGATAACTTCAATGTGTCTACCTTCAAATTTTCTTCAACCTTTATCCTTTTGCACCTTCGAGATGTAAAGATTTGTATTTCTGCAGTAGTCGGAGTCTTCTTCACTTCAATTTTGACACATCCTGCTCTGATACCACTGATGGAGAGTGTTAATCTCCAAAAGAACAAGTTGACCTTGAATTTAGACCACCTCTATATCAAGATCAACTTTAGACTCCACCAAATTTAGAGATCATTCACCAATTTATCAGAAAATTGATTATTCTGAAAAATTCAACTTCTCAGAAAAGTCTGCTGCAGATTAATCCTTAATTGACTAATCATTTGTGTAAAGTTTTTAATAAAACTTTGTACTACTTTGCCTTAATATTGCGCACCTTCTCCAACTTAAATCTCTGCAAATGATTTAGTATACTCTGAGAAATCATACAAACAAGTTACCTATGTGTAAAACACCTTCTCTACAGTAGCGACTTTGACACCTGCAACTTCTTAGCTACAGCTCTCTCAATGTCGAACCCGTTTGATCAAGATCTTTTAGCCATAGATGGCTTACCTTCCAACTTAGATTTTTGAGCCCTCACTTGTGTAAAACCTTACACTGTGGACTAAGTAATGATCATTTCTCTGAACATGAAATCTGCGCCAGTTTTGACGACTCTCAGAACATCTTCACATATGAATGTTCCTAAACTAAATTCTCTCAACCTGATCACAATTAGTCTCCCAAATTCTAGCCATAGATAGATTAGCTATGGACTTAGATACGTGCAAAAGGATTTCTCAGAAGATTAAACACAGAAGGAGAATGGGAGAGAAGATCGACGCGCCATATCTGAAATTTTCACTTATCTATATTCTTCATACATCTGATGGATGATTTGTACAATGTACATCACTAACTCCTCTCAACTCACTTCTCTATATCTCTCTTCATTACAAACATGTACTTATATATATATACAAGTCCTAACTCGTAATTACTTCAAGTATATTGAAGTATCTTATAGAACTAATGTACATTTGATCAAAGAACTTTACTATCTGATTCTTTCCTTCAATTCATGACATTGATCTTCAATCTTCTCTTCATGTCTTTACTTCTACCCTTTGTATAATCACAATTTGTTGATTGTCTTGCTCCAACATGTATGCATGTATGTATGTATGTATATGTGTATGTATGTATGTATGTATGTACTTATGTATGTATGTATGTATGTATGTATGTATGTATGTATGTATGTATGTATGTATGTATGTATGTATGTATGTATGTATGTATAGATGGATGGATGGATGTATGTCAGTAAGTAAGTAACTAAGTAACTAAGTAACTAAGTAACTAAGTAACTAAGTAACTAAGTAAGTAACTAAGTAACTAAGTAACTAAGTAAGTAAGTAAGTAAGCAAGTAAGTAAGTAAGTAAGTAAGTAAGTAAGTAAGTAATTAAGTAAGTAAGTAACTAGGTAAGTAAGTAAGTAAGTAAGTACGTAAGTAAGTAAGTACGTAAGTAAGTAATTAAGTGAGTAAGTAAGTACCTAAGTAAGTAAGTGAGTAAGTAAGTAAGTAAATAAGTTAGTAAGCAAGTAAGTAAGTAAGTAAGTAAGTAAGTAAGAAAGAAAGAAAGAAAGTAAGTATGTACGTAAGTAAATATGTATGAATACATGTATGTATGTATGTACGGATGCATGTATGTATGTATGTATGTATGTATGTATGTATGTATGTATGTATGTATGTATGTATGTAATGTATGTATGTATGTATGTATGTATGTATGTATGTATGTATGTATGTATGTATGTATATGTATGTATGTATGTATGTATGTATGTATGTATGTATGTATGTATGTATGTATGTATGGATGTATGTATGTATGTATGTATGTATATGTATGTATGTATGTAATGTATGTATGTATGTATGTATGTATGTATGTATGTATGTATGTATATGTATGTATGTATATGTATGTATGTATGTATGTATGTATGTATGTATGTATGTATGTATGTATGTATGTATGTATGTATGTATGTATGTATGTATGTATATGTATGTATGTATGTATGTATGTATGTATGTATGTATACATATATGTATACATATAGATTCAATCACAATTCACACCAAAAAATAGACTTCGGCATAACAAGATATAAAGAACAAAAACAGAGTACACAGAACAAGAAGAGAGAGAACTTTATTATCTGTGTTGATTTACAAGGAATTCTGATCTACATTACAAAATCTATCAAATAACTTCAATGTGAAGCCTCATCCACCCTGTTGGATGTGTGTAGAAGCGCGAGAGACACACGAGAAGCACACACAAGGAACACAAATGCCAAACAAGACACATGGAGAAGATGGATGGCTGGAATAGCTCTCTCTATTGATGATGAACTGAACTGAAGTAAGAGCTGAATAATATCCCTAAGTACAAAGTACCACCACATGAGTGAATCATGTATGTGGTAACATGGGGAAAAACCCTCTAGCCAACACCAGAGTAAAAAGTGCCCATGTATAGGGAAAAGGTTCACATCAAAGCTACTAAATCAACACATAAGTGTAACAACCCCCCCTGGAGCAAATGATGTGAACACATACAGGGAGTGATCGATCAGCCCCCACAAGGTAATAAGCCTAAATCTTTGCAAAAAGCTTCAAACTTTTCTTGTGGAAGAGCTTTGGTGAGTATGTCTGCCACATTATCTTGTGTAGGCACATATATCAAATCAATATCTCCTTCATGAAGGTGCTCTCTCACATAGTGATAATGCACCTCAATATGTTTGTCCATGCATGAAACACTAGGTTTCGTGCAACAACCAAAGCACTCTTACTATCAAAGAATATGCATAGTAGCATTAATCTCCATGAAAAGATCCATCAATAAGTGTCTCAGCCATATACACTCCATAATAGCTGTGAAAAATTCCTTGTACTAAGCTTCACAACTCGAATTCGCCACTCTAGGTTGCTTCTTACTCAACCAAGATATGCATGATTCTCGAATGAAAAAGCAATTACCACTAGTGGACACACGAGTAAGCTCGGAGTGCCTCTAAGTTATCTAAACACACATTTCACCATTTGCCAATGCTTAGTGCGAGGGCTATGCATGAATCAACTCAACTGGGAAACTGTATATTGTATATCTAGCCTTGTGTTGCATGCATATATAAGACATCCCACAACTTGCTCATAAAGAGAAGTGTCAAATGCATCACTTGAATCATCAACTAAGAATCTAAGTCCTATCTCAACTGGTGTGGAAACTGGCTTACAATCCTCAAAGTCAAAACGCTGAAGTAGTTTTTCAACATACTTTGCTTGATGCATAACAATTCCCCCCTCAACAGATACAAATTGGATGCCAAGATAGTAGCTCAAAAGACCAAGATATGTGACATCAAAAGTATGCTGCAAATCAACCATAAGAATGTCAAGTTTTACATCACATGACCTATTCAAGAGTATGTCATCAACATAAAGAACAAGCACTGTAAGATCAACCCCAGCTTTGCGTACATAGAGTGTGCTTTCAATTGGGCTAGATGTGAAGCCAAAAACAATCAAGTGCTTATGGATTTCCTCATATCATGCACGTGGAGCTTGCTTGAGACCACACAAGGCTTTATGCAAGCAGCAAAACATATGCTCTTTCCCTTTCATAGCAAATCAAGATGGTTGCTTCACATAGACCTCTTCTTGCAAATCACTATTCAAGAAGGTTGTTTTTATGTCCAACTGATGCACTTTCCAACCTCAATGGGCATCCAATGCAACCATGGTATGAATGGTAGTCATGCGTGAAGTAGGTGCAAAAGTTTCCTCATAGTCAATGCCATATTGTTGCGCATATCCTTTGGCAACCAATCTAGCTTTGTAGTGATCAATGCTACCACTAGACTTTCTCTTAATCTTGTAAACCCACTTTGTAACAATGGCATTCTTTCCTTTTGGGAATTCACATAACTCCCAATTACCATTCCTATGTATGGAATCCATTTTTGATTGCATAGCACTCATCCATTGTGGATCGTCACATGCATGTTCAAAAGAAAATGGATCTTCATTACATGTTGTTGCAATAATAATCCACAAAATTACTTGATGCATGGTGAGAGCTTGATGTTATTCTACCAAGTAAAGATGCACTCAATTTGCTATCTTGCAAAGTTTGTTTCAGCCACTTTGGCATAGTTTGTGCACTCTTGATAGACATGTGTTCATTATGCAATACATCATCAACATGTACATCATGCGTGTGCTGAATTTCATGCTCATTTTCAGCCATATTTTGTCGCAAATGTTCAACCATATGTGGCCAGAAATTTTCAACAATTTCGACTTTTTTTGGCTGAAACATTTCAGCCATGTTTGGCTGGAAATTCTCTGCATTTTCAACTCTATTTTGTTGGAATTTTTCAGCCCTTTGAGCCTCAGTTGGTTGTTCTACATGGGCATAGTCAAGTGCACCATTTTGAAACAAAGGCATGAGTGTATTGAACACATCTTATGAGCTAACTGTTGGATGTTTCTTGCATTCAAGTAGAGGGAAAACTGAATTTTCAGCAAATACCACACCTCGACTCACAATAATTGTGTTCATCAATGGATGTACAAATGATATCCCTTACTTTCAGCACTATAACCAACAAATTTTACATTTCTTTGCATTGTCATCTAGTTTGTGACGTTGTGATGGCACAAGAGCATATGCCAAACAACCAAACACACACATATGACTAACCATGCACTTACCTCTCTTCACATTCTCATTATCTTCATCATCACTGAAGATTTCTAATTCTGGATCTATCAGAGATCCATCTATCCATTTTTTATACCAATCCATAGGCGTCATAGGTTTTGGAAACTGACCTGTTTCAAACTTTTCATTAAATCATCATGCAAGAATTGTTGATGTCAAAGATAAATATTTTTGTTGAGATTCTTACTATAGATTGATCTCAACCAATCACCACAATATAGACAAGCTTTATAATTAGTAGATATTCCTGCATCATGAAAACGATAAAAATATAATTAGATTAACACTACAACATATGAGGGGCATACCGATGTTGCCTATATCGATGGTCACTCCCGACGTCGGTATAAACATTGGAAAAGCCCACTTGAAAATACTGACGATCAAGTGCTCATCAGTATGACCGTTTAAAACGGATCGTAGGGGTGTCTCGTGACCGCCCGTATGAGCATCGGTATATGCATCGGTATGGGTGCCGGTATATGCATCGGTAATATACTGGAAATTTCTGACGCTCATATCGATGCTCATACCGACGCCCATAGCGATGCATATACCGAGGGCATGTTTTTGTGAACCAAATTGCAACCTTCATTGTGTTGTGCACAAACACACACAGATCTCTCCTTCTACACACACACACTCTCTCTGTTTAGATCTCACATCTTGGTAAGTGGTGTGCATACTCTTAGCCTTTGTCTTTCTCTATGCTTTAGGTCTTATAATTTCTCTTCTCTTTGATTTTGCAGAAGTTCTTTGGCATCGATTCTTTGGAATTCGACGATAGAAGACATACATTACGCTTTGACGACAATGATCCAAAAGATGTACATACTTGTAAGTGAGCATTTTATTCTTTATTGATAGAGAGAGAAAGAGAGAGAGAGAGAGAGAGAGAGAGAGAGAGAGAGAGAGATGAGAAAGAGAGAAAAGAGAGAGAGAGAGACAAAGAGATAAAGAGAGAGAGAGAAAGAGAGAGAGAGAGATGAGAGAGAAAGAGATATAGATAGATAGAGAGATAAAGAGAGAGAGAGAGAGTGAGATAAAGAGAGATGAAAAAGAGGAAGATAGAGATAGGAAGGTAGAGCATACAACACACACACACACATACACACACACATCTACACATCTACACATGCATACATACACACATACACACATACATGTACACACATGCATACATACACACATGCATGCTTACATACACACACATATACACACATGCATGCATATACACACATGCATGCATACACACACATACAGATATACACACATGTATACATACACACACATGCATACACATATATACACATATGCATACATACACATACACACACATGCATACACACATACATACACACACATATACACACATACATACATACACATACATACACACACACATGCACACACACATACATACACATGCATACATACACACACATGCATACACACATACATACACACACACATATACACATATGCATACATACATACACACATATACACACATGCATGCATACATACACACACATACACAGATACACACATGCATGCATACATACACACACATACACATATACACACATGCATACATACACACACACATGTACACACATGCATACATACACACATATAGACACATGCATGCATACATACACACACATATACACACATACATGCATACACTCACATGCACACACACACATACATACACACATGCATGCACACACACACATGAATGCATACACACACATGCATACATACACACACATATACATATACTCACACATGCATACATAAACACACATACACATATACACACATGCATACATTCACACACATACATACATACACACATGCACACATATACACACACATAAGCTAGTGTTTTAATTAAATATATAAAATTTCTATTTTAAAGTTTTTTTAACATCAAATATATAAAAATAGGATTAGGGTTTTTAGGCTATTTACACATACATACACATATACTTATACACATATATATACACATACACATATATATACACATGCATATACATATATACATGTTTTAGGTCTAGGGCTTTCTGATTAGGGTTTTAGGGTTTTAACACCTACATAACATATATACACACATACACATACACATATAATACATATATACATGTATATACACATGCATACAAAAGTATACATATTTTAGGTCTAGATATTTAAGATTAGGGTTTTAGGGTTTAGGCATACATATAACTCAATTAAATTTATATAATGAGAAGATATAGAAAAAAAATTAAGGAAAAATCTGAATATATAAATAAGTATATATATATATAATAGGATAATTATTTAGATAAATAAATATAAAAAGAACTAGTGTTTTAAATAATTTTATTAAATATATATCATTAAATTTTTTTGAAATGGAACTTCCATATTTTCCATAGAGTTTCACCTTTGGTAGTATTCCAAAGATCCTTTGAACATCCCATCACCTTTTGGAGTTTTACTATATTGTACCATAAACTAATTAAAAATTTCTCAAAAAGAGAAAGATTAAATTGATTGGGGATTGAAAATAGTGATATTGAATTTATCCCTTTTTTTTTTCGTTTTAGACAAATTCCCATAAGGCAATGGCTTTGACTTTGTGTTTCATTTCCAATTACATTATCTTTTTTATAATTGCATAGTTGCAAGGAAAGGAATCACTAATTATATTTCAGATCAATTTCATATCACTTCAAACTGGTGGAGAACAAGCTTATTTGGCTCTAGGAAAGACAATCACTTTTTCCAAAAAAGGGAACAGAAATTTCAAAGCATGGAACTTGAAAAGATGTTCCAAACAAGAGGAATTGTTTAACCTAAGTGATTCGCAACCTAAAATATAATGTGAGATTCTCCACCGAGTTTGAACGTCACCCACCAAAGAACTGAAAGGTGAGTGAGTTGTAACATAATTCATATCCTAGATGATTTCATTTCAATGTTGAACTTTTTAGGTTCAAGGATTTTTGAATCTACTCTACCACCATTATGCAAGCAACCAATGTCAACTGATTTTTAACTTATATGTAAAAGTTATGTCACCCCAAAGCTTAGAAAGGCTTGAGAGAGTGACACTTGAAAGTATTTTGAAATCCATTTTACACAAATGAATGTAATATGCCACTCAAAAGAAGCTCCAAATAATTAGTGTGCATTTCAAATTATTATTCTATCTTTATTGTTGATGTGCTTCTACCATCTTCTTCTTACGGTTGAAGGATAATCTAAATGGTGGTAACGCTAAAGAAGCCCTTCTATTTATGACTCACCATCCACCCCAATTTTCTTCCATGTGATGAAGGTCTTAGCAAATGGTACCAACATAAATAATGCAACATTTGATTGCGTTATGAATATGACCTGCAAAAACTAATAGTCAAGCCTGTCTTTGCAAGGAAAAAAACCGTTTTTTTTTTCACTCTTCTATACCCTTGTATACTAGCAACATCTAGTAGCTAAGTTCTCTATAGTCGTTTACGTTGGTCTTCCCTCCAACATAACCCAATATTTTGCTAATGAGCTTAATTTTTTCCCGAGAGACTCGTAATGAGAACATGGGATCTTTGCGTTACTCCCTTTCGCTATTACAGGTAGAGAAAATGAGCAATGGAGTTCCTTATTTGCCATTGCTTACGAACATTCCTTAGGTTGGGCTCACAAGAAGAATAATAGAGTGGTGACAAAGCTCACTCGTTCATATGGCAATAGAATAACGCATGTACGAAAGCAAAACATTCTTTAAGCCCATAAAACTTTGAACTCTCCTCCCTCAACAAGAAAGCATTGTGAGGCTTAAAAAACATCTACATAATTAAGATCCGCTCACTAAAAAGTATGGTCGCATACACTTAAACACCCTAGAGGCCAGTCCCGGTTCGATGGCCTGGTGGTTGGGCCCCTCGCCTCTTGAGGCGGGGGCGCGGGTTCAACCCCTGGCAGCAATATGTAGGGACATATAAATCCCAGGAACTGATGTATGTGGCTGTTGGCCACCGTTTGGCTATTGGCCACCGTTTGACCATCCCCGCGGTAGTTGTGACCGCCGTTTAACCCAGTTGTAAACCCCTGTTCTTGTGGGATAAGGGAGGTCCCATGGGTACTATGCCCTTCCTTGTACAGTTGTAATTTCAAAGTTAAAGTCCGGGGGAGTAGGCCTCGGCCGAACCTCCATTTTAAAAAAAAAACACCCTAGAGGCCTTATGCTTTTGCTACCTTGTGTGAATGGGAGCAGAACATGGCACAAGTTAGAGTTATCTTTGGCTAGGTTCACAATAGAGTGGTGACACAAAAGCTCTTTACAAATGTAAGTATTTTTATTGGTTACATAAAAAGGAAAACTTTTTGGCTCCACCATTTTTTGAGATGACCACCCCCCTCGGTACATTTTTTGTGCCACTCTGACACTGAAATCTTATTGGTCCATTTTACTGCTCAGCCAATACCTTAAAACATAGATGTATATAATTTTTAAAAATACCGCCACTCTATCTGAATTCAAGAGGACGGCACTAATGCTGACTCAGCAAAATAGTGCAGCCATGTGTGAATTCACCCTTTGTGCTTCTTCCACGGCATTGTGTGAACCCAGGCTTCTCTTTACTCTCAAAGAAAAAGGGCAACATCTCTGAGAGGCCACGGCCATCGTGAAGTCCTTTTTCCAACACGGAAGCTCAGTGCTCACGCGATGAGCATTGAGGACAAGGGGTTAGTCCGCTGTGATCTTGGGCCCCTTTCGAATGGTCACGACGACTCACGAGTCACGTCTCACCTCATAAACCAACACACAAAAAGTGTGTGTTCCAGCCTCCATGTTAAGGAGGTAGTACAGTAATATGCGTCTTTTCCTGTCTGCATGGTACAGTCATACAAAAGACGTGGTCATCTTGCAGTAAAAGGAAGGTCTTCCCAGCTTTCATGGCCACATATCAATATACAATGTCTTCTAGAAATTACATAGTTTAAAAGTGCAAGAGGCTGTGTCTCATCCATAGCTACCTTCAAAATTCAAATTCAATGCAGTGCAACTTGGAGAAAGAGTATTCAAATTTTGCACGCAGGCAATGAAGTACCATAGCCACCCACTCAAAATGGCGGAGTAACTATTTTCACGACATCGAATGTCTGATTCCATTCGAACTTCAATCCTGCATCTTGTATATGTCAAAGAAGATCCCAATTATTTAATTTTCAATCGTGCAAGTTGCATCGTTACAAACAAGACCCAAATAATCTAACTTCAATCCTAGAATATGGGTCAGCTAAAACAGCTCCAAAATTATCTGATCTTAATCCTGAAGCTGCGTAAGAAGATGCAACTTAATTTATCTCAATCCTACATCCTGCATCTGTAAAAACCTATATAATGGTACATACTAATCTCAGATCGGATGTTTAATCTCAATTCTGCACCTGTAAGAACCGCAATCCTGCATATGCTATAACCGACCCAAATCCCCTTATCTCATAGCAGGGGCACATGGATTGTTAATCCGGTCACCGTTTGGGTCATCAGACAAACAATTGAGGGCACATGTATGGTATGTGCAGCCACCTTTGACGAACAGATTTAGGGGCACATGCACCTACCATTCAGAAAAAAACTCAATGCACAAACAGTTACAACTTAATTCGACTGTTGGATGACCAAACGGAAAAAAACAGAGGGGCGATAGTCCGTTCAGGTCACCCTTTCTTTCACCGGACAAGTCAGCAAGAGCACTTTCCACGTTGGCCAAAAAGCAAGAAAATGGTCGAACTTCTGGTCACCTATCCCTCATGTGCCCCCTATCAGTCCGGCATTTTGAATTTGTTAAAGCAGACCCAGATTATGTAATCTCAAATCCTGCATCTTGGATCTGCTAAAACAGACCCAAATCACCTTATTATCTCAATCCTGCAGTTTGCTTTGTTAAAGCGTACCCAGACTATGTAATCTCAGTCCTGCATCTTGCATCTGCTAAAACAGACCCAAATCATCTTATCTCAATCCTGCATTTTGCATTTGTTACAGCAGACCCAGATTATCTAATCTCAATCCTGCATCTTGCATCTGTTAGAACAGATCCATCATCTTATCTCACTCCTGCATTTTGCATTTGTTAAAGCAGACCCAGATTATATAATCTTACTCCTGCATCTTGCATCTGTCAAAGCAAAGCAGACCCAAATTATCTATTCTCAATCCTATATCCTGCATCTGTTAAGAACTGCAATGGTACAGCCTGTTTCACATTTTTACAGAAATCGAATTTCCTCAAAAGTCATGTAAGTCGCAAATAAAATGATCTCTATCTGCGCGTCACACTTCTTTGCAAGAAGACTCCAAATGCGGGCTCCAAAAGAGTAAAAGCAAAGAGTGAAGAATTGCAGGTTGTACACCTCGTGCTTTCCCATGACTCCCATCCAAATGGAAAGGAGACAGGGCGCATGAGTTGTCCGCGTCGATGTCTATGTTCGCGGCTATGTGTCCTCCTCATTAAAAGGGACTGCGTAATGTGCAGACAAACAACTTTGTCTGCACAAGACAAATTAAATATATCCAGAATAAAAGAACAGTTTTGTTTCTCCCCAAAAGATCCAGGAAGAGAGAGTGTGCAGCAGTTAAACGCAGCCTTTGCACGGCTCGCTCACTTTCAATACGCATGAGCAGGAATCCTGGAACCTCTCACATGCTTATGTAATGCTTGTCACAGCGGAGTCTTTTTCTGCAAAAGGTCGTCATGGATGATGGGATCATATCATGATTCATGCGCAATGACCTCCAGGAGTTGTCTCCAAAGATTTGAATGCCGCTTTTGAGTTCGTTCTCTGTATGAAGGGACTTCAGCAGTCATGCATGCCCATTGCCTAGACCATCTTGTGACCATATCTGACTCGTCAGTAGGTCGACAACAAGGAACCCACCTCACAATAATTTCACAATCTCCCCTTTCCCGAGGTAACCCTTTTCATCAACCATCCAACAAAACCATACTGTTGTGAAAAAACCATTAATTGAGGCAGAATCTCGAGTGAGTTCATAATTATGAGCTTGTACTATGGTCAAATAATGAGATGAGCATTTTGTCTGCTTCTTTGCATCTCAAGCAAGCATTAGCTATAGCAATACTTATTCTGTGGGTCATACAGTTGAGAGTCTCGGCTCTCTCGTTGGCCATAGGGTTACTATTTTAGTAGTGGGTCTTCGAACTTTGCACCTGATTAGTCGTGTACTTCCAGGCAGTGTGATACTTGATTAACCTATGTTTTGTGAGATCGTTGAGGTCCACGGATGCCATGCCTTCGGAATTTCTATTCAATTCTACTGAAAAGACATAGACCATAAAATTGAACTTAATTTTAGACATCTTTTGTCTTTCTGTACACATAGCAGTGGCTTGTTCTTAATAACTATAAACCATTGCCTTAACAGTAGGACAAGAAGTTAAGAGCATCCATTTGAATAAAGGTACTAGGGGAAACGTTGTGAAAAGAGACATCGTTTGCCAATGTAAGGCTTGGTTGGAATTCAACGATCAGATTTCGGGTATTTTACTCAAACTTCATAATGATGAATTTATGCACATATGATGATCCAATGAACAAATTTCAAGTGACCTTGTCGGACATTAGGTCACCAAAGAGATGCACACATGATAATCCAATGGTTATTTCTAGGTGATAATAAGGTCTATGCTGAACACAACTAGCCATACTATTCACATTTAAATAAAGTACTAGATTTGACTGGTTAGAGGCCACGATCGCCATATGGATAACTTGCTTTTGTTTTGTGGGCTACAAACTAGAACAATGGATGAAGTTCTTCTACAATAAACTGGCTGCTTTGAGACAAATGTACCTTTTATTAAGACTTACAAATGAAAGTCTTGGGATAATTGTAAGTTCCATATAGTACTTCATTCACTATTTACATTTCCAATAATTTTTTTAACCCAGTTGTAACCATGTCTCTCACATTTCCAATAATTCAAACTAAGGCAGTGATCTAACATCAAACTCCTCTTTGAATAAATGCTCTCGTACACATAGATCTATGCACCTCATCAGTAGATTAAAGAACATTTCCCCATTATGCTATGTATGTGCATGATTACAAGCATAAAATAATGAGTTTGGCGCAAATATGATGTAGAACTCCATCTCAAGTCAAGTTGTAAGCGAGACTTTCATGGCCAAATGCATTCATATTAATGAACAGAGAACGTCATGAAATGAAACCATAAAGTACCGAGCAAGTTTCACTGTTTGCCTTTGATTTGGATGCCTATTGCCTGACCTTTTTTGTAAAAAAATGAAAGGAAGCTGGAACTTATTTGTGAACCTAATAGATTAATGCTAATGCACATCAACCCATTGGCGACACCAAAGTTCTAAAAAGAGGCCAATTTCACCATATTCACTTGAGGAAGAAGACAACTTTATGGTAGATTTAGATGAGGCTAATAAATAAGTCGATCCTTCTGATTGATAAAGGCATAGAACGTCAGAATCAACATGATATTAGTGGCTTAATATTGTTTGAAGAAGAGAAGATTATGATGGTCGTTTGATTTTCCTCCATCAGCACTAAATTTCTTTCGAAGGAGGATTACTCAACTCATTGGTGAACTTGGAAGTACTTCCAATGAACTTTAACTTTACCACTTTGCTCCATGATTGAGATAAGGTGATTGCGAGTGCCTTATCTGACCTCGCGCTCGATGAATGCATTACCTCTTCTGTGATGTGCTGATTTAAAGGACAACAAGTATGCTCAAAATTATGGAGGGTACCAAACACAACGTTGATGGACCATTCACGTGACTTAAGAGGCATTTCTTATTGTCGGTCCACCAAGCAAAGGCACACCTTGTTTATATTGGAGCTCCAATAGGGATTTATCCTTTGGGTAGCTCCCTTTCATCTTGGGATTACAAAGGAAAACACAAGTGTGAAGAAGTTATATGTTACAATTATAATTATCTTTCAACGAAGGAATAAAGTCCTTGATCTTCCTTTTTTTGTAGGATTCAACATTTTTTTTAATAAGTCTATCCACTTCTCCTATCCAAAATTCTCTTGAGCTAGAGACGGTACTACTAGCCCGAAAGTACTCTTCCAATCACAATCTGCATCCAAAGTCATGGACCTTATTACACTCATTGGAGGAGAGACTTTGAAAATGTTCAAGTTTTTCAATCTCTTCTAATCATCATTCTAGTACCATTTGGTCACAAACAAATTCTTTGTAACGACTTAACAGGGTTCGGATTCCCTCAACTGACTTTTCCCAAGTAATAAAAAGGGAAGTAAAAAAAAATGCTTAAAAATAGAACAAATGACATATATTTATCCTTGATCAGAATGCTTTCATGCTTGAAAAGAGTCATACTTAACTGCTTAATGGGATAATGTTCAAACATAAGCAGGGATTCATCCAGCTCACAATGCAAATTCCAATACTTACGAAGGGTACTAGCAGACAAGTAGGCTCTATCAAGACAAGTAGCATGGTAAAGATGCCCACTTTGTTTATTATTCTAGGTGTCATCAGTGGCCTAAAGTCCTACAAGGTAAATTCTCTTACTTTAAAGGCACGCTAAGAACTTAACTTTGTCATCAATTTTGTGAGCTAGTATTAGCTAGTATCATGGCTTCCCATTCACTCCAAGGTAATTTGAATTATGATCAACCATGTGTACAAGGCCAAAAATCAAAACTTCAACTGCGTGATAAAAAGTCATATTCCACTGCACTTAGCACTTTTCAACCAGATTACCGAATTGCCACCTAACTTCCAGAATATGTGATGCTTCCTTGCCAATGCAAGCACCAGCAATAACAACAAAATCTCATACACCAGAAACATTGTTAGCACATGCAGGCCATACAAGAATAGCTGGGAGAATACGAATAAATCATGTTAGTCAAAATCATTAAATCATTCTCTTTCAAGCAGTGTAATAATTCGCAAATTTTTCACATAAAATAAAATTCTTTAAATTCGCATCACAAATTAATTCACATGGAGTAAATTTTATACACCTGGGACATCAAATTTTTTTTGGGCTAAATTAAAAATTGTGCCCTTAGAATGAGATAGAGAGCTGATGATATAACTTGTCATGACAGCTTTTTGTTAGGTTATAGCTCAATAAAATTCATGAATCTTACATGGGATTGAAATATATACATAATTTATATATAAAATAATAAAATTCTCTCCAAATGGATAAAATTCCAAAATTTTATTTTGGTCCAAACCTAAACGAGTTAATCGAATAATTCCGGGGTCCCCAACAATAAAGTGGGTTCAAGGTACTATGAGATGAAAGAAATTAAATAAACTAGTGCACACTTAGATCCAATGATGTTTGAGTTGAAAACAACTGAGCATTGCAGGCACTATCGCAGTCCCATCTACCCCCCCCCCCCCCCCACAATAAACAGAATAAATAGAAGATTTGAAAAAGAATACTGCTATAAACAAGCATTGAAGTATTTGTAGTGAATTGGAAGTGATTTGTCATTTGACATATGAGACTAAACTTAAATATACAGGAACACAAGCATAGACACTGCCATAAAAAGCAGCGAAACTGAAGCAGTGACAGCCGTGAGCTTACAAGGGAACTGAAACATCGGATGAGGATGGGTGCTGACAATGGAAAAAGGTAAATTATATATAGATATATATATTATGGCGACTTAAGATAATGTTTCCTCTGAGCAGATATATTATCTGTGAACAGAACTAACAAGCAGAGATGTAGCTATTCTACCCAGATCCTCTTCACACATTCATGAAGCTCACGAGGAAGCTCATGAGGGTTGTTTGCTTCCACCAGCACTTCCCTGCTCAATGCAGTCCCTGTCATCATCTTCCTTCAAAGAGTTCTCTTGGCTTCCTGCATTGCTCTTTGAGTCATCATGGTGAGATGCAAAGCGACATCTTGTGCGTTAGGAGATTCTCTTCTAATAACTGGCCAATGACACTCATAACTCTTCATATGAATATCTTCCAGAGCTACCCCTTTCTTTGTAAGCAGCTTTCAAAGCCTCATATGACAGCTTACCACCATTTTGGCATGCATTGAGAGGATCCCTGCAAAGAGTTGCCGAGGGCCTTCTAGGTGGTGATTCCATAGCAAGTGAGCCACTGTAGCTCATTGAAGGGCTGGATGCCATAGCCCTGTTGATGACATACTCATTGTACATTCTACTACTTCGACTCCCACCATATCCATGTAAGTCATATGTGAGCTTACTGCTTCCAAAACGAGGTGCAGAGGTGATGCTCTTATCAATCACAACATCACCTTCCAGTATTCGAAGTACCTTGCATAAATTTAATGTATGTATTAGCATCTTCATAAATCATACTTGGTAAAAGAACACCAAGGCATACCATACCTGAGACATTTTTGGCCTGAGGTTAGGATCCTTTCGAACACACAGAGAAGCGGCATGAATCATGCAATAAGCTTCATAATCTGAAAAGAATCCTCCCAGGAGAGGATCAATCAACTCATGTATGGCATAGTCATCTAGCAAAGGCCGTGCCTGCACAATCAGACTTTGAACTCTTACACTGATGTAAAGTGCAGTATCTCATACTATCTCCCTCACAGGCACAACCTCCATCAGTAAACATTGATTCAATAACTACTAACCCACTCTGTAAGGCATTGCTGGCCCTTTGGTCTATTCAAGTCCACTGCCTTTCTCCCAGTCAGGATCTCCAAGAGGACCACTCCAAAAGAGTATACATCAGCTTTTTCTGTTATCTGCCCGCTTTGAGCATATTCAGGGGCCAAATAACTGTTCATAAAGAGAGAAACACAGATAACTTAGCACCAGGAGTCAGAGAAATTCTTCAGTTGAACAAAGGTCTAATGCTTACCCAAATGTCCCTATAACCCTTGTCTGAACCCCTAGATCACCATTGGGTTGCCACCTTGCTAGGCCAAAGTCTCCAACCTTCAAAGTATCACAAGAGATTATTATCTTCAGGTGATCATTACAAAAAGTGCTTCACTAGATACACAGCCAAAACATAGCATACCATAGGTTCAAAGTCATGAGTCAACAAAATGTTATTAGGTCGCATGTCTCGATGTACAATACAGCCAACACGACATTCCTCATGCAAATATCGCAAACCTCGTGCAGCACCAACTGCAATTTTCTGTCGTGCCTGCCATTCTAAGCATCCTTTATCCCTACCTTCAAACACAAACACAATAACTTTATGAAACTTGCCATTCATAGATCAGGCAATTTGGAAAACAAATCACACAAAACTACTCATGGACATACTCCTACACAAAGGAGACCTCTTGAACACCTAGGACCATGATAAGAAGTCAGAAAAATCGTATAAGGCATGGAATGCTGACCATATAGATGTGTGTCCAGAGATCCATTGCAGATGAACTCATAAACAAGAAGACGCCTTTTGTCCTCAATGCAGTAGCCAATGAGCATCACAACATTTCGATGCTGGGCACAGCTCAAGACCTCCACCTCTGAACAGAACTCCAGATCCCCTTGAGAGCTGGCAAGTTTATGCTGCTTCACAGCCACAGCCTGACCATCAGGCAGCACTCCCCTGTGAACAGATCCAAATCCTCCCTCGGCCAAAAAGTTTGCTTGTGAAAATCCTCCAGTAGCAAGCTCAAGCTCCGCATACATGAACCTCCTTGGAGGCTTGCCAAATACCGGAGCCTTGTGCTGGCATATAGAGCACAATGGTGGTGGGCCAGGAGGAGCATGCCTTCCCAACGATATGGCCTTCCTTACACTTGAAGTGCGCTCCAACTCATCATTTCCATGCAATTCATCTTCAGCTGCTTCACATCCACCTATATCCCATCTACAAAACTTGTCTATAAGATCTTGTGTTGTTAGCACTTTTTTAGAGCCAGGAACTTTGTCAGAAACACCATTGGTCTTCCTTCTAAACGGTTGAACATGCTTGACAGGATTGTGACTATTAGCTACAGGAGCCCCATTTAATGAATCTGAGACCGCATTTTGATGGGGTATGCTTGATCCACCCTCACGCATGCTAAAAGACAATCGGGAACTTCCTGTAAACCTCTTGGAAGAACCTACTGGTGATGATGGAGTAGACACCCTGCCCTGGTGAGTCGCCACCTTGGGCGTTGCGTTTGCAGAGTTAGCTTTGATCTTAGATTTTCGCAACCATTTATCGGCTTGAGTAAACTCATCTTGATCTGAAGAACACAGGAATATTTTTTTTACTGAACCAGCGCATCAAAAATACATTGAATGGGAACACAACCTTTTAACCTACGTATGAAAGACAGCTTTGTGGCAAGCCAAAATTTAATCAGAGCCATTCGAAAAGCACTGACTACTCCATATATATGCAAAAACATCCACCATTCTCCTATGAAGAGGCATGACAAGCTACACCTATTATCTCAGCAACTTGCGTATCCCATCGAATGGGCACAGAAGCAAATACAAACAGCGTATTTGTCGAAAGAGAAATGGAAACTGCATTGGTACAACCGTGCCTAGTAACAATCTTGTTAAAAGTGCAGTGCTATATGCAGACAAGCAATAAGCCCCCTCCAGAGTATTCGTCGTGGGATTAAACTGTGCAAATGCAAGCAAATAACATTCTTCGGGGAAACCCCTAGAACAGAACATGTGCAAATGCGCCATGCAACAAAGAAATCTCTGAAACAAGTTTTTAGTGAACCTCACCACTGCGGTCATATGTGAGCTGCGAGAAATCAGTGTGCTTCGTATATCTCATGCTAGACCCCCGCAGCCGTTGTTTCGAGCTCAGGTGGGATGGTCTACGTATGGAGGATCCGATACCCGCACCTGCGAATAACTCATCGTTGCTCGATTCATAGCCTGATCGAGCATCCACTAGGTCGTATTCCGCTTCCGAATCAGAATCCGATTCCATGATTACCACGTTCTTTCCTTTGCTTTCAGCAAGAGTTTTTACGGCTTCTGCGCTTGAAAAGGGAGATGTGCACGGCTCAGAGCTGGAAGCTGAGGAAGAACCTTTATCTGTAGCGGTGAAGGGAGTTCTTGCTTCAGGGCTGCTCAAAGATGCAGCCTCAGAGACAGCGTATCTCAGTTTCCCATAAGTTGAGGCAGTAGAATTGCAGACATTTTGTCCGCTGTGAATTTCTTCGTAGTCCTTAGAATCCATAGAGGCGCATGTAGAGTGAGCGGTAGCGGGAACAGTTCGTTCAGCTCCTATCTTCTGACGTTCCGAAGTGATTCTCAAATTCAGCTGAAGAATTTTCGCATCAGACTTTTTCACCATGACCACATTACACTGGAGCTTCTCCATGCACAATCTCGCTTCTTCTTTCTTAAGTTGGCTGCAGCAGGCACTCAAATATTCGTGATTGAAAATCGAAGCGTAAACAATCGTTAAATGCACATATATATGCAACTTCATTTCTGCAAAAGGTCAGGCTATACACATAGACGGCATTGCACCTATCCATTACACACGTATCGTGATGAATCTCACCTATCAAGAACAACCCAAGTAGCTCCGACGCGCTCTGCTTCCGCAGCGATTGCCCCCTTACTTGATCCACTTATCATTCGCACACTAGCCTTCACCTGTGCAATAGGATGAGATAAGAAAGGAGTCTGTTCGCAAAGCACATTCGTAATGTGGCCACCCCTTTACCTGCTCCTTATCACAAAGATCCTGTAAATGCTGCATAGCGAGCGCGCATAACTCTGCGGCTTCATCCTCCATCTCCCTGGCAGTTTTTGGTTTACCGGATTTGCTCGAACGGCTCGCACAGTCCCCCGCCAATCTCGGCCAGCCCCATAGCCGTCTATTTCCTGCATCTCATGCATTGAATATTATGACTTCAAATACCAGCTAATGGCTAACGGCAAACAATCAAACGGAATGGAAAAGAACGCAGTGATACCAGACTTCACGCCGTGTAACAGAGCTACTAGAATAATTTGGTCTCCTGCTCTCACAACGTTGCTGAGAGTCCACTCTAACGCGCATTTGGTTATCTCCTTCCCCGCATTGAGAGCCACGACGATATTCTCTTTTCCTGACGATGCAGATAAAGTGCCTCCATGGAGCTTGGTTTTGGGAAATTCCTTCGACTTGGCTGCTCCAAATGGAGCCCTACCTAATGAACTCATGATGTGCTTGAATTAGAGCAGATGAAAGGCTAGTGGTTGAGGCCCAACGAGCAGCGCAAGGAATTCAGTCCAAAGAGCGGTTAATATCTTCATTTCATAAGCCCGGAGAAGCACGAGCGTGTGAATTCAATGTAGTGCTTAGGAAGTGTACTGGAGAGCAGAGACTATGGCAAATGAGCTGTATTCGAACAGAATAGGCGATGGTGATGCAACCATTGGAGAAATATAAGAGCGATAAAGAAAGCGGGGATTGATGCCAAACGAAATGGAGGGATGGCGACGATGGCAAGAACAGACTCGTTTGTCCGAGAGTTGTAACTGCGATATCTATATGACATCAAACAACCCGTGCTCCAGAGCTCATGAACAGTTGAAGCAGGCCAAAGAGAGTGCTGCAGCCTGGACCTCTGTGCACCCGTGCGTGTGTGAGTGCGTCGGAAAGAGGGCAAGGAGCACTCATCAGTTCATCCGAAAGCAGACACTAATAGAATTAAGATTGGGGGAACTATCAGACCGTGGGAATCATAATGGCTCTGATATTGAATTGTTTAATGAAACACCTGCGCGATCTGATGAACTAGGAATCCTTTGTCCACGTTCTAGCTCTCGTCTCCAGACTGCCATCTCTGATAAGCCTTCTCGCTAACTAGACAGACTATGGAGTAAATGGTAGAGCCGGCTTGAGGCTGCTGCTGTAGTCTCGTCCACTTAAAAGCAGAATGTAGGCGCAGCCGTTCTCAGTTCATGCACACTGCAGGCTTCGTCCCCCGAGGGGAATTTGACAATCGGATTCGGATGGCGTTAACTACAGACTTCGCTGTAAATGTGACCTTCAAGTTTTCAAAAAGCTTCTCCAGCTACGGAAGATTCAAACTCCATGTTCTGAAAGCTGGGGATGAAGGGCCCGAGTCTTCACAGCACCATCTCGTCACTCGATCCGAGGGTTGTTAAGGCATAGATATTACATAGTCGAGGAGTGAAGCTCCCACTTTCGTGCTCCGTTGGACCATACTTCGTTTTTTTAAGAAACTTAAAAAATTTTTTAAGGAAGTTCGGGGAAGCCTAATTTAAAAAATAGAAATTTAAATTGACAGGGTCAAATTACAGACATTCAAATTTGCGAATGTCTGGTTTTCAGGAGCACTTTAATGAAATTAGAAATTTTCATTTTGAACAACGGACAAAAGGTTATATCTCCTCATAGGAAACGAACGAAATAAAGACAAAGAAAAGTTCTAGAGACCTCATGGGGGGTGACGTGAGGCAACCCCTAAATGGAGAAGCTAGGTGTTTATGATTTATCATAGAAAGATTGATTTGGTGATCGAGAGACACCATGGACTTTCTCCATCTAGTAAATATATAATTTTTCATTATTTCACTCTTTGAATACATTGGAAATTTTTAATCAACATTCGTGCTTAAATCCTCCATATGTTTCATGGGACAAGATCCATGCCTTGTACTCTTAGGTAGCTCGCCAGGGTTCAAGTCTTTCCCGGAGTTGGATGTTCAGAGTTCCCCAAGATGGGTGTCTCTACCTTATGAGGTTGGGTGTGTGTCTTTTCAATTCATTGTACTCTCAAAAAAAAAAGATCCATGCCTTTGCATTCACCTAGCAAAATTTCTTTGAGGTACCAAGGGTAGAATTTATTAACCATAGTGTGTAGATAATCAATCAAAGGTTGAGTAAGTAAGCAAGAATAATGTTGAGGTATCAAGCTCACCATGTGATGATCTAGGATGACACATATCAGTTTACTCAACCTCTATACTCACCCTCTTTATACTCCAGTTGTATACTGAATAGAGAGACACTAGGTTTCTTTTTTATGCTCCATGTGACTGCACAGCTCCTCAATGAGAACATAAAACCATTGGTAGATCTTCTATCTAGAAAACTTCAAGCCCAATATTCAACACCATTATATACATATGCATATAACTAGTTGTACACCAGTATTAGTCTCTTAAAACAATGCATACACCAAGGTACCCATCACATATCATAATGTATGCCTTCGTGCATCCATATGGAGCTTTCGTCAAATCTACATAGATGGGCTGTCAAGTCAAAGATTTCAAATCTAGTCACGTGATTGTGAGATTCAACAAACTTTCCACAATACTTTTGTACATTGTAGCATTTTTCATAACTTCAATTGGAGGAGTAGCAATGCAATTTTGAATCGTAATACAATGGCATTGAAATAGGTTCACAATCAGCCATCACATCCGTTTGCAACATATTCAATGTATATTGCTTTTGTAACAACCATATGTCTATTTTTGTATGTAGGACTTCAATGCCCAAAACATAGCACAACAACCGAAATCTTTCATATCAAACTCTTGCATGAGTAACAATGTACATGTCATATTCATTATCAGTGGCAACAATTAAGTCATCAAAATAAATAGTCACAACCTATGCTACATTATTTTTTATTGGAGAATTCTTTTACTATGAATAACTATCAAATTATACAAAGACCCCTATTATTCAAACAAAAATTATGAATAACTATCAAACTATACAAAGACCCCTATTATTCAAACAAATTATTTGATGGCACATCAACATATTAGAGCGACCTTAAATCATTTAAAGCTTTCAAATCAAAAGGGTCTCGATCTAAGTTATTTTTGGTAAAAACATTTCAATTGAATTTTGAACATTTGATTGAAATTTTCTTTCTGTTGAAATAATATCAATTGAAAACTATTCCATCAAAAAATGTTATAAAATGTGCAATCTTTTACTATTTCTCTCGTATTCTCTGTTGATAGTGTTATCTATTGCATATGAGTGAGTTAAGATAAAAATTTTATTTTCTTTTTATATATCTATTTTTTTATTAATTTAGAATTTAAAGTTTTATTTATTAATTCGTATGTATACTATGATTCACATGGGTGTTTATTACATACACATGATGTAGAATTAAGTGTTAATTAACAATATGTATACATGTTATAATTCATGAAATTTCTTATTTTATAGTTATCTAGATGTTAGGGGGAAAAATGAACCTTGTATTGGCATTGTAAGGATTCCTAATTGTCATGGATTAAAATGCTTAATATTGTGGATTAAGGAACTATACAAAGCAACTAGTGGTATTCACAATTAAAAAAGTATTTGATACTTTTTGTATTTGAATTATCAAAATGTAAAGTTTTGGTGCTCATTCAACATGTGTTTATGGACAAATGAACACAAGGAGCTTCATCCTCAATGGCCAAACCTTGTGCTTATAATGCAAGACCCAAGATGATGCCTTCAACCATCTCAAGTGGTGAAGTGCATGAAGAATTATTATGATGGTTCTACTAATCCTTATGATCATAAAGCCAAATTCAAACAGTTCTTGGGGGTGAAACAAGTCACATACTTTTCCACTCAATATGAGGCATTCGGATGAACCTTGATAAGAATGGATTTTTCATGGCTTCAACCATTGACAATAGACATGTTCGTGAACTTGGATGCTCTTGTTAAATATTTCATAAGTGAATTTTCCAAATGAGGGGTTAAACATGACTCAACATCACTAATGTAGAGCTTGAAACAAGCTAGCCACCAATCCATGAGAGTCATTTCTAGAAGCTTTAAGCAATATGTACACTAATGTCTACCTAGCAAAAGTCCACAAGAAAAGAATCTAATTTCTCTATTCCTAGAGGGAAGAACAAATGGAAAATTGCATCAATGACCTACATTTGCATGCTCAATATTTTGAATGTAATATTCTAAAGATGTTCATGCTTGGAGGGACTAGAAGTTCCTTGCTTGAGGGATAGCCAAGGCCAAAATCTAGAGAGTTAAGATGAGGTACCTACTCGTGATGGTCAGATGAGTAGAGGACCCTAGAAAGAACTCTAAATGGTGACTAGATGAGGGCTATAAATAGGCTAGATGGTGAGTCCCACATGTGTCATTCTCAAGTTCTCATATTTGGTATCAAAGTGTTTTGGTGGAGGATCCACAGGGAGCTCGTGGGAAATCTCATAACCCTCTCTTCTCATGCATTTTTCTCCCTTTTTCTTGCTCCATGGGCATAAATATGGTGAGCAAGAATGAGCAAGAATGTCCCAAGGGGCTATGCAGGCCTTGATAGCTTTTCTCCATGTGGTGGCACTACAACATATGAGGGGCATACCGACACCGCTTATACCGACAGTCACTCTCGGCGTCGGTATAAACGTCAGAAAACCTCACTTAAAGATACTGATGGTCAAGTGACCATTGGTATGATCATTTTAAACGGATCGTCGGTGTGCTCCGCAGCCGCCAGTATAAGCATCGATATGGGCGTCGGTATGGGCGTCAGTATAAGCATTAATAATTTATTGGAAGTTATCGACGCCCATACCGAGGCCGAGTTTTAAACATACCGGGAACCCGAGAGCAAAACTTCAATTTTTTGCACGTGTTTGAGTATTGTTTGTCTTCTATCAAACTTGCGTGCAGAACCGAATTGCGAACTGCATTGTCTTGTGCACACACACACAAAGATCTCTCTCTCTACACACACACACACTCTCCCTCGGTTTAGATCTCAGATCTTGGTAAGTAGTGCGTGTACTATTAGTCTTTATCTTTCTCTATGCTTTAGGTCTTATAATTTCTCTTCTCTTTGATTTCGCAAAAATTCTTTGGCATCGATTGTTTGGAATTCGACGATAGATGACATACATTACGCTTTGACGACAACGATCCAAAAGAGGGACATACTTGTAAGTGATTGTTTTATTGTCTATTGATAGAAAGAGAAAGAGAGAGACAAAGAGAGAAAGAGAGATAAGAGAGAGAGAGAGAGGGGGGAAGAAAGAGAGAGAGAGAGAGAGAGAGAGAGAGAGAGAAAGAGAAAGAAAGAGAGAGAAAGAGAGAGAGAGAGATAAAGAGAGAGAGAGAGAGAGAGTGAGAGATAAAGAATGATGAAAAAAAAGGAAGATAGAGATAGGAAAATAGAGCATACACACACACACATACACACACACACATTTACACATGCATACATACACACACATACACATATACACACATGCATACATACACATAGGAAAATAGAGCATACATACACAGACACATACACACACACATCTACAGATTTACACATGCATACATACACACATACATGTACACACATGCATGCTTATATACACACACATAGACACACATGCATGCTTACATACACACATATACACACATGATGCATACACACACATACAAATATACATACATGCATACATACACACACATGCATACACACATACATACACACACATATATACACATATGCATACATACACATACACACACATACACACATACATGCACACACATACATACACACATATACACACATGCATGCATACATACACACACATACACATATACACACATGCATGCATACATACACACACATACACATATACACACATGCATACATACACAGGAAAATAGAGCATACATACACACACACATACACACACACACATACACACATACACACATCTACACATTTACACATGCATACATACACACATACATGTACACACATGCATGCTTACATATACACATATATACACACATGCATGCTTACATACACACACATATACACACATGCATGCATACACACACATACATACATACATGCATGCATATATACGCACACATACACATATACACACATGCATGCATACATACACACACATACACATATACACAGATGCATACATACACACACACATGTACACAAATGCATACATACACACACATGCATACACACATACATACACACACATATATACACATATGCATACATACACATACACACACACACATATACACACATACATATACACACACATAAGCTAGTGTTTTAATTAAATACATATAATTAAATATATAAATGTTTTATTTTGAAGTATTTTTTTACATCAAATATATAAAAACAGGATTAGGGTTTTTACGTTATTTACACATACATAGACATACACATATAATACATATATACATGTATATACACCTGCGTACAGAAATATACATATTTTAGGTCTAGATATTGAAGATTAGGGTTTTAGGGTTTAGGCACACATATAACTCAATTACATTTATATTAAGAAAAAAAAACAAAAAAAATAAGAAAAAAATCTGAATATATAAATAAACATATATATAAAATAGGATTAGAGTTTTAGGATTAGGGGTTTAGATTTTTATAGGTGTTTAAGTATTTAAATTTTAGTATTTTAGGTTTAAGTTTAAGTCTTTCTGATTAGGGTTTTAGGGTTTTAACACCTACATAGAAAAAAAATTAAAGATAAAACCTAAATATATAAATAAATATATATATAATAGGATAATTATATAGATATAATAAATATAAAAAGTACTAGTGTTTTAAAAATTTAATTAAATATATATAATTAAATATTTAAAAATAGGATTAATTAAGAAAAAATATGAATATATAAATAAATATATATATAAAATAGAGTTTTAGGTTTTTAGGATTAGGATTAGGGTTTAAGGATTAGGGTTTTAGGTTTTTAGGATTAGGATTAGGGTTTTAGGGTTTTAGGGTTTAAGGAAAAAATTTGAATAAATAAATAAATATATATATATAATAGGATAATTATATAAATAAATAAATATAAAAAGTATTAGTGTTTTAAATAATTAAATTAAATATATATAATTAAATATATAAAAATAGGATTAATTAAGAAAAAATCTGAATATAAATATATATATATATATAAAAAATAGGGTTTTAGGTTTTTAGGATTAGGATTAGGGTTTTAGGTTTTTAGGATTAGGATTAGGGTTTTAGGGTTTTAGGGTTTAAGGAAAAAATCTGAATAAATAAATAAATATATATATAAAATAGGATAATTATATAGATAAATAAATATAAAACGTATTGTACTAGTGTTTTAAATAATTTAATTAAATATATATAGTTAAGTATATAAAAATAAGATTAATTAAGAAAAAATATGAATATATAAATAAATATATATAAAAAATAGGGTTTTAGGTTTTTAGGATTAGAATTAGGGTTTTAGGGTTTTAGGGTTTAAGGAAAAAATTTGAATAAATAAATAAATATATATATATATATAATAAGATAATTATATAGATAAATAAATATGAAAAGTACTAGTGTTTTAAATAATTTAATTAAATATATATAATTAAATATACAAAAATAGGATTAATTAAGAAAAAATTTGAATATATAAATAAATATATATAAAAAATAGGGTTTTAGGTTTTTAGGATTAGGATTAGGGTTTTAAGGTTTAAGGAAAAAATATGAATAAATAAATAAATATATATATATATATATAAAATGGGATAATTATATAGATAAAATAGGATAATTATATAGATTAGGGTTTTAGGTTTTTTTAGGTGTTTAAGTATTTAGGTTTTAGTATTTCAGGTTTAACTCTTTAGAAGTAAGATTTTTAGGTTTAATAAAAAAACAAATGATTTAAAATGTCCATATTGTAGCAGATGGCTTCTTTGGATCCGGAGGAGAGAATGGCATGTCCTTGCACTGTGTAAGTATCAAATTTATCAAAAATGATGGATTTGTACTGCACATGTTAGAGAGTATGGATCCTTTGATAGGAGTCGACTAGAAAACCTACGCTACCATTCGCATGGTCCCCGAGGTGAGCAGATGGACCCAAACGACATTGCACCGGTAACCTCTCGTGGACAAAAGAGAACAAAGAAGGACATAGATGTACAAGAAATTACTAATAATATTACACAGAATGAACATATGGAAGAGATGCTCGAAGCATTTTATGAGATGGACGAAGATCATGATGGTGGAGAAGATGTCGAGAGTTTCATGGACACAACAGAATTTCCACGATCAGAAGTCAATGAAGAATATGAAAACATGCGAAGACTAGATTGTTTACCACTTTACAATGGAGCAAAGATATATGTACTACGTGCGTCACTTGCGATGCTCAATCTGCAATCCATTTATGGATGGTCAGATAGTAGTGTTATTGAATTGTTCAGGTAAGTGGAGAACAAATTGGCTTTCATTGTTGTATCAAAATAACTTTATTTACTAATATCGTTTTAATTGCTTATTGTAGGCTTCCTAAAGATCAATTTTTGCCAGAGGGCAATGACATGCCTCCAACACATGGAGATGCAAAGAAACTTTTACAGTCCATTGGAATGGATTATACTAAAATTCATGCTTGTCGAAATGATTGCATTCTCTTTCAGAATGAATATGAGCATCTCCACGTATGTCCAAAGTGTGGAGCAAATAGATTTAGAGAAGACCTTGTAGGCGAAGCAATCCCCGCAAAGGTTCTTCGCCACTTTCCTATCATTCCACGAATTAAGAACATGTTTAGATGCAAATCTATAGCTGAGTTAATATCATGGCATACAAAGAGCAGGTCTACAGATGGTGTAATGCGAGTGCCTGCTGACTCTGATGCTTGGAAGCACATAGATAGTAAGTGGTCAGAGTTTGCTAGTGAGCCTCAGTCCATACGTCTAGGCTTAGCTATGGATGGAGTGAATACATTTGGTTTACGCAGTTCTTCATGGACACATGGCTTGTATGTTTGGTGAATTATAACATTCCACCATGGCTGGCCACAAAGAAAGGTCATTTATTATTAGCTCTTATTGTACCAAGTAAGTATAAGGTAAAAAACATGGATGTATATCTTGCACCACTTATGGAAGAACTACGCATTTTATGGGATGGGATTGCTGTGCATGACATGTCTCAACCTATAAGAAAACGAGACGTGCAAGTGCAAGGCATACTTATGTGGACGATGCATGATTGGCCTAGTTATGGTGAATGTTCAGGTTTATTGATTTCGGGTTACCATGCTTGTCCCTTATGCGGATCACGACTCGAAGCACGCTATTCCAAAGCACTACGTAAAACTGTCTATGAAGGACACCATAGATATTTGCCTGATGGACATGTTTTACGTGAAGGATAAATTGGTCGACAAGCGCAACACCAAATGAAAGCTAGCAATTGGAAACAACTGTGGGATTCAGAAAATCCAGTCACTAGCATGAAGGAGTTGTCTATTTTTCATGAACTCCCTTATTGGAGTGAATTGTTGATCAATCATTTGGTAGACCCGATGCATATTTTTAAGAATGTGGGAGAGATTCTTTGGAAAACTTTGATCGGAAAGAAAGAAAGCAAAGCACAAAGGGAGGACTTAGAAGAGCAAGGTCGTATATGAGAGTTGTGGGCAATTACCAAGCCCAACGGAACAGTATCGTTACCAAGAGCTCCTTGGGTGCTTCGCAGGATGGAAGATCAACAAGTGAAGAAAACAATTTCAGAGTTGTGGACACCTATTGGATGCATGAGGTGTCTAAAGACTGCTTTCACACGAAACGACGATCTTGGAGGGCTCAAGTCTCATGATCGGCACACGTTTTTACAGTTTGTGCTCCCTGTAGCCCCAAAAGATTGTCTTTCGGAGGATGTATGAAGAGCCATTTATAAAATTAGTTCTTTAGTACGGTGGATCTCTTTTAAAGAGATAAATAGAGATAGCATAGAGAGTGCGAAACTCAATGCTATCGAGGTTGTTTGTATGGTAGAGAAATACTTTCCCACAAGTATTCTCACTATTCAACTTCATTTACTGGTTCATATGGTAGATGAAGTTGCAATATAGCAGGAAATATCCATAGTCGATGGATGTTCTTCTTAGAGCTCTTTATGAAGACATTAAAAGGGTTTGTTCGACAGAGAGCACGTCCAGAGGGTAGCATGGCAGAGGGATGGCTTGTACAAGAGTCTCTTGTATTCATAATTGAGTTTCTACATATGTTGGATCCCGAAATGCCTCACTTATGGAGCGATGATGAAGATGTTCGTCTCGTAGGCGATAAACCACAAGCTAAAAGATTGCAAAGGAAAATGGATGTAGCTTTCAGAGAGAAGGCAATGAAGTTTTGCATAGTTAACTTTGAGCCTATGCAGAAGTGGTTAGAAAGGTATGAGCTTGCCAAGGAAACCAACGCAAAGGAAATAGCTCAGTTTCGAAAGAACCGTTCCACTCGATTTTTGCCTCTTCCAGAAGTCTTCGACCTCTTCCACCTTTTCCAACGAGCAGATGGCTAGATACAATGGTTTCACAAGCAAAGACAGCGGGTGAAGATATCTCTGAAGAAGAAGAAGAACTCGCAAAGGGATGTGATTGGGAGTATACTAAATACGGTGCACTATTGTCTCATGGAAGACACTTTCGGATCGCACGAATCGATGAAAATAGGTCTACTTTTGATAGTGGGGTGATGGTGAACTTTTTGCAAAAAAGTAGAGCGAGTGCAAGAGATGATAATGCTCAAGAAGGCTAGCTAGATTATTGTGGTGTGATTCAAGATATCTTGAAACTATCTTTTAGGAAGTTTGATTATTTTGTTTTTGATGTGAAATGGTTCAAAGTAGTCACCTCTGGAAGAAACGCACCAGTGATGCGGGATAAAAGCAGTTTGCTTCAAGTCGTCTCCACAAAATTATGGACAGATGAAAAGGATACATTTATACTTCTCGAACATTGTGAGCAAGTTGTTTTTATACCAGATTCAAAAGAACCAGAGTGGCTATTTGTTTTATAAGTCGCCCCACGTAGTAGACAAATTTGTGAGAACATAGATGTACAAGATAGTCCATCTGTAGTGGACTCAGAGATTCATTCGATAGTCGAGGAGGAAGAGATCATTGTTTGAGAAGAAGAGTTCATTGTTCGAGAAGACGAAGCAATAGACAATGATTAGGAAGAAACGAGCATAGCAAGCGATTTAGAAGCCATCAATATAGAGATAGATGTTCTTGGTGCATTGGATCTTCAAGAG
This sequence comes from Ceratopteris richardii, assembly GCA_020310875.1. Taxonomy (NCBI): domain Eukaryota; kingdom Viridiplantae; phylum Streptophyta; class Polypodiopsida; order Polypodiales; family Pteridaceae; genus Ceratopteris; species Ceratopteris richardii. The sequence continues at coordinate 27,859,029 of CM035441.1, forward strand.
GATGCTAGATTAAGCATTTTTTAATAAAACACTTGTACGTACTAATTTTTGTTTTTTTTTTGTTTATTCTCTATATTACCTTTATTATCACATACTAATTATTTGAGTTCCTTTGTTACAGAGCACGATGGGAGACAGTCCTCCAGTCACTCCTCATTCCATGACAGAGGAGCAGTTTTTAGAGTTTATCTCTCAGGTACCTCTCGCGTATATGGTGAATCACAGTATTGGATCGCTCGTGGTAGCACTCCTCCCGGCCTCACTCCTGGCGGCCTCACTCCTGCCGGCCTTACTCCTGTCGGCCTCACTCCCGCTGGTGTCACTCGCACTGGTGTCACTCCTGTCGGTGTCACTCCTGCGGGTGGTGCTACTCCCGTAGGAGGTATGTCTCCTAGCTTTGTGACTCCACCACGACCATCTTTTCAGCCATCTCCTACTGGGTCTAGTAGTAGACATGTGCGTTTGACGCCTCAACGCGATACAGGTTCTGGCCCATCTCGTAGATCGAGGTCACGCTCTGGAGCAGGAGGTTCTAGGAGTGGATCTATAGGTAGGTCTGAAGGAGGTGACTGTTGTGGAGGCAATGCGACGGATGTTGTCTCGCCCGCTTCTACTCCTAGGACGAGTACCTCAGATGTAGGTACGCCATGCAGTACACCACATGGAATACCATGTACACCTTGGGGTGCTCATGATCATGATGACTCCAAGGTGTATAGTATCCGAGATGGAGCTCCGGTGATGGATGCAGTTGGCAAAGCAATGCGCGCATGTATACGATAGCTTTGCTCCATACAATTTGGACACTACCATGCTGAAATGGAGTGAACAGGATAAAGATCGAAAGAATTATATCACACAAACGATTTATCAGGAGTTCCGACCAGCCGATGGATAGTCTCTTGTCAGTTCAGAGTGGATTCTACATCCTGCACGTGAGGTTATGTCCCATCGATGATCAGAGGCTCATGATGCTTTCAGAGCAGGCTTACCAAAGCCTTTATGGTTAGATGCTGAGGAGTGGGATCTGATTTGCGATGAGCAGCAACAGACTCTTGATCGATATCGCCAGCAGTGAGATGCCGCAACCACACGTTTAGATACGATTGGACCGTCATATTTGGGCAGCGACGGATATGACACGATGCATCATGAGTTTGTAAGTACCATTTTATTTATTGAATTTATTTGTGTTAAGTTTCTCATGTATGTTCCTCTAATGTTTTGTATATTTGTTGCAGGAGTTGGCAATGGGTCGTCCTCCAACACGAACGGAAGAGGCTTACAGATATTAGCACAGATTGACTGCACTATTGGAGGACTTGGAGGGACGCGGTGCGGTCATTTCATGGGAGCGTTTGCGATGAGGTGATTAATTTATAAACTTGGTTTTTACTTGTTGTTTGTAATTTCATGTGAATTTATCTCATTCCATTAATGTTCTTTGTTGCAGGACTGTTGATATGGAACGTTCTTTGCATGTGTATGGCAGTAGCACACCAAAATTTTGTATTTGATTTTTATATGACAATGCATTGCTTTGCCACATTCTGTAAAAGCGTCATATATGATAGTGATTTGCCACACTCTTGTACATGCTTCATTGATGAAATATATCACTTTTTTTGTACATGGTTCATGGTTCATTCTGATTATCTCTTTTGTATCCAATAATATTCTGTTCTATGAAATCATATTTTGGTTGACATTAGAGTACACATCACATGTACTTGGTTTTTTTTAGCAGAGTGTATTTTCTTTTGTTAAGCAATATCATGGTAATGTTGCTGTAGCAAAAGACAACATACTCTGCCCAAAAAAAAAATTGCAGATATGGTCGTCGGTATACGCGATGGTACTCCCAGTAATGTCATCAGAATAAGCGTCGGTACACCTGGCGGGCGCCGGTATACGCGACGGTGCACCCAACAGAGGTGTCGGTATGGGCGTCGGTAATACCGATGCTTATACCGACGCCCATATTGACGCTCATACCGACACCCATACCGGCACTACAATACCAACATGCATACCGACAGCTACATCGACGTCGCGACAAAAATAGCCGCGTTCATTTCCCTCGGTAAAAACCTCGGTATATGGTCGATCTGTTGTAGTGTGGCTTTGCACATGCATGGTGAGCTTTGGTGTGAGGTAAGGGTGTTTTCTTTGAAATTTCAAAGCCTCTTTTCTCTTTGTATGTTGTTATTTTTGTTGCTCTATATATGTGCACATAGAACGTTGGATTCCACACATTTTGATATGCGACAAGGAGGTGGGGTTATCTATGATTCCCAAGGAGATATCATTTCCAAAAATTCTACAAAGAAAGAGGGGAGATTCATGAACTCAAGCAAACACACAAAGAGGTGCATATGTGTACACACAGACATATATACATACACATAATCATGTTTGCATACATTCATGTAATTATGAATGTACATACGCATTCAATTATGCATTTACACATGTAAATTTATACACATACATTTATGGCATGCATGCATACAAACATACATAAATTCATACATGCATACATATATGTATGAATATATGAATATTGTTGTATGTATTCATAATTCACATTGAATATTAGTTGCTCATTTGTTTCTTTTGGGACATTAGAATCCCTTCATATTTCGTTTGTGCTAAAGGTATTTTTGGATACCTTTGCTCATGGAAAAATACGTTGCTTCTTCCAATCTTATCCAAATGAGGTGATTCAAATTGGTATAGGTTCTTTGTTTAAAGGGATTTTTAATGGATAGTAGAATATCTAAGAGGGAGTTGTCCAAATGAGGTGATTCAAATTGGTATAGGTTCTTTGTTTAAAGGGATTTTTAATGGATAGTAGAATATCTAAGAGGGAGTTGTCCAAATGAGGTGATTCAAATTGGTATAGGTTTTTTGTTTAAAAGTATTTCTCATGGATAGTAGAATATCTAAGACCATTTAGTTTGTTGTTTTGAGTCTCAAAGGGAGATGTTGTCCATGTACCTATGTTCACTATTTTGGCCATAACTTTTTTTTTGAGAGTACAATGAATTGGAAAGACACACACCCGACCTCGTAAGGTAGAGGCACCCATCTTGGGGAACTTCATGGACACCCATCTTTGGGAACTCATGGATATGTCTAGCCAGGATCTCAACTTAGGAGTTCCTCCTTGAGCTTCAATGCATCAACCACTAGGCACTACTACAAATAGGGGGGCATAGCGACACCCCCGAATTGAAAAAAGATTAGGGCTCATTGCTTATGTGGCGATATCGTCGCATAAGCAACGGGCCTATTTTTTTTTGAACATGTGTTGTCGCATAAACAATGTTAGCGTTGCTTATGCGATGCAAAAACTATGCATTGCAAATAGCATCCCTAATCAGCGACACTCTTAATGAGGTTGGAAAATTTCCTGCGACGCTGGAGCATTGCATAAGTGACATCCTGGTCTTCCATAGCATCACATAAGTGACGCTCTAGAATGTTAGAAAAAAATTTTGATTTCTCCCAGCACATTTGTGCCGAGATTTGGACGCGTGAGAGAGAAGGAGAGAGAGAGAGAGAGAGAGAGAGAGAGAGAGAGAGAGAGAGAAATCGACAAGAGCTCATCTCGTGAAGCAAGGTATGCACACACACATACACACACAAATTTACACACACACAGACATACACACACAAACATATGCATACACACACACATATATACACATAGACACACACACATACACATAGACACACACACATACACACACACATATATACACACATAGACACACACACATACACATATACACACATATACACACACACACATAGACACATACACACTTACACACACACACACATCCACACACATTTACACACACACATACACATGTATACAGACACATATATATAGATACACATGTATATACACACATAGACACACACACATACACACATAGACATACACACACATACACACACATATATGCATACACACACACATGTAGAGAGACATACACTACAACATATCGAGGGAATACCGACGGTCAGTGTACTGACGGGCAGCTGTCGGCATCGGTATACCCCTCGACAAATTTGGGAAAGCTGCAATGCCTCAGAATCACAGCTACATTGCCTCGGAATCACGGCATCGGTATATGCATCGGTATAAGCGTTGGTATATGCGTCGGTAGTTTGCTGGAAATACCGACGCATATACCGACGCTCTCTTTTTTAACTGGGCCCGAACCCGAAATTCGTCATTCTGCTCGTTTTGAATGTAGAACTTCTGCTTTCGGGTTTGCGCGCGCCAACAGCAGAACTCTGTTTGTCATCCTCTCTCTCTCTCTCCCTCTCTCCCTCCCTTCCCTCTCTCTCTCTCTCTCTCTCCCTCTCCCTCTCTCCCTCCCTTCCCTCTCTCTCTCTCTCTCCCTCTCTCTCTCTCCCTCCCTCTCTCTCACTATCTCTCTCTCTCTCTCCCTCTCTCTCTCTCACTCTCTCTCCGTCTCTCTCCCTCTTTCTCTCTCCCTCTCTCTTTATCTCTCCCTCTCTCTCTCTCTCTCTTTTCTTTTTCTATGATTTTTCTTTACTAATATGTTCTTTGTTTGGTTTTGCAAGAGATTTTCGGATCAAATCTTTGAAAAATTTGACGAAGAAGAACTTCAAGTGGATTTTGACAATCGTGTCAAACAATTCTCTCTCTCTCTCTCTCTTCCTCTCCTTCCCTCTCTCTCTCTCTAAACACACCTCTATTTTTATAGATCTGACGCTTTGGTAAGTAGATCGCACATATTGTATCACTCTGTTTTTTTTCTTTATGTTTTTGCTTTTCTAATATCTTCTCTCTTTACTTTTGCAAGAGATTTTTGAGATCAAATCTTTGGAAATTCAACGAAGGAGAATTTCAAGTGGATTTTGACAACTTTGATTCAAAAATTACATAAATGTAAGTAAAACATATATCACTCTTTTATCTTTCTTTATATTTTTGTTTTCTAATATCTTCTCTCTTTATTTTTGTTTGAGAGAGAGAGAGAGCGAGAGAGAGAGAGAGGGATACATGCATATGCATGCATGCATATGCATACATGCATGCATGCATATGCATACATGCATATGCATACATGCATATGCATACATGCATATGCATACATGCATATGCATACATGCATATGCATACATGCATATGCATACATGCATGCATGCATATGCATGCATGCATATGCATACATGCATGCATATGCATACATGCATGCATATGCATACATGCATGCATATGCATACATGCATGCATATGCATGCATGCATGCATATGGATACATGCATGCATGCATATGCATACATGCATGCATATGCATACATGCATGCATATGCATACATGCATGCATGCATATGGATACATGCATATGCATACATGCATGCATGCATATGCATACATGCATGCATGCATATGCATACATGCATGCATGCATATGCATACATGCATGCATATGTATACATGAATGCATATGCATATGCATACATGCATGCATATGCATACATGCATGCATGCATATGCATACATACATACATGCATACATGGATACATGCATACATGGATACATGCATACATGGATACATGCATACATGCATGCATGCATATGCATACATACATACATGCATACATACATACATACATACATACATACATACATACATACATACATACATACATACATACATACATACATACATACATATATGAATGCATATGTATACATGCATGCATATGCATACATGCATGAATGCATATGCATACATACATGAATGCATATGCATACATACATGAATGCATATGCATACATACATGAATGCATATGCATACATACATGAATGCATATGCATACATGATACATACATATGCATATGTATACATGCATGCATATGCATACATACATGAATGCATATGCATACATACATGAATGCATGCATATGCATACATACATGAATGCATGCATATGCATACATACATGAATGCATATGCATACATACTTAAGCATGCATATGCATATGCATACATGTTTAAGCATGCATATGCATATGCTTACATGCTCAAGCATGCATATGCATATGTAAGCAAGCATGCATATGCTTACATATGCATACATGCTTAAGCATGCATATGCATATGTAAGCAAGCAAGCATATACATACATGTATATGTACATACATACATACATACATGCATACATACATGAATGCATATGTATACATGCATGCATATGCATACATACATGAATGCATATGTATACATGCATGCATATGCATACATGCATGCATGCATATGCATACATGCATGCATGCATATGCATACATGCATATGCATACATGCATGATACATACATATGCATATGCATACATGATACATACATATGCATACATGCATGCATATACATACATACATGCATGCATGCATGCATATGCATACATACATGAATGCATGCATATGCATACATACATGAATGCATATGCATACATACTTAAGCATGCATATGCATATGCATACATGCTTAAGCATGCATATGCATATGCTTACATGCTCAAGCATGCATATGCATATGTAAGCAAGCAAGCATATGCTTACATATGCATACATACGTAAGCATGCATATGCATATGTAAGCAAGCAAGCATATACATATGTATATGTACATGTATGTATACAAGCAAGCATATGCATACAAGCTTAAGCATGCATATGCATACAAGCAAGCATATGCATATGTATATGTATATACAAGCAAGCATATGCATATGTATATGTATATGTATACATGTATGCATATGCATATGCATACATGTATGCATATACATACATGTATACATGTATGTATACAAACAAACATATGCATATGTATATGTATACATGTATGCATATGCATATGCATACATGATACATACATATGCATACATGATACATGCATATGCATACATGCATGCATGCATATGCATACATACATGCATATACATACATACATGCATGCATGCATATGCATACATACATGAATGCATGCATATGCATACATACATGAATGCATGCATATGCATACGTACATGAATGCATATGCATACATACTTAAGCATGCATATGCATATGCATACATGCTTAAGCATGCATATGCATATGCTTACATGCTCAAGCATGCATATGCATATGTAAGCAAGCAAGCATATGCTTACATATGCATACATGTGTAAGCATGCATATGCATATGTAAGCAAGCAAGCATATACATACATGTATATGTACATGTATGTATACAAGCAAGCATATGCACACAAGCTTAAGCATGCATATGCATACAAGCAAGCATATGCATATGTATATGTATATGTATACATGTATGCATATGCATATGCATACATGTATGCATATACATACATGTATATGTACATGTATGTATACAAACAAGCATATGCATATGTATATGTATACATGTATGCATATGCATATGCATATGTATACATGAATGCATATGTATACATGAATGCATATGTATACAAGCTTAAGCATGCGTATGCATACAAGCAAGCATATGCATACATGAATGCATATGCATACATGAATGCATATGCATACATGAATGCATATGTATACATGAATGCATATGTATACAAGGTTAAGCATGCATATATATATACATTGGATGAGATGAGATCTTCATATTGCATCAGATTGGATCTCCACGTACACCTTGGGGTGCACATGATCATGATGAATCGAAGATATATCATATCCGTAATGGAGCTCCAGTTATGGATGCGGCGGGGAAGTCAATGCGACAACATATACGACAACTCTGCTCTATCGAATTTGGTCATTCAGTAATGCTAAAATGGTCCGAACAAGATAGAGACTCTAAAAATCATATCACACAATGCATATATGAAGAGTACCGGCCAGCACCTGGCAATCCTGTTGTGAGTTCCGATTGGATACAACATACAGCACATGAGGTCATGTCGCATCGACGATCGGAAGCTCGCGATCCTTTCAAAGCAGGCTTACCGAAGCCTGTATGGCTAGACACCGAAGAATGGGAATCGATTCAGGATGAACATCAACATACTCCTGATCGGTATCGTCAACAAAGAGATGCGGTGGCCACACGGTTAGATACGGTTGGAACGTCGCATTTAGATAGCGGCGGATACGACAGTATGCGCTACCAATTTGTAAGTATGATGTTAATTATTGAAGTTGTTTGTGTTAAGTATATTATGTATATTCATCTAACATTTTGCATATTTACTATAGGAGTTGGCAGTGGGTCGTCCTCCAACGCAAACTGAAGAATCGTATGGATATCGACATGGACTGACTGCACTGTTACAAGACTTAGAGGGACGCGGTGCAATCGTCTCATGGGAGAATATTCTTGATTAGGTAAAGTTATATCTTGGTTTCGTGTTTCTAGTTGTTGTTTATAAATGTCATGTTAATTGGTCTTATTTTATACATATGTTTTGTTGCAGACTTGTAGGTGTAAATATTTTGATGAATGCCACAATTTTGTATTACACTCACATACGACAATGATGAACCATAATTTTGTATTCGATTCCTATATGGAAGTGTTTTGTCACATTGCCACAATTTTGTATTACACTCCTATGTGGCAATGATGTACCATAATTTTGTATTCGATTCCTATATGTAAGTGCTTTTCCACACTTTTGTACATTTTTCATTTATGGAATATACGACTTTCTGTACATGAATCATTGTTCATTTTTGTTCATATAAGTTTATGTTTTGGTTGCCATTAGAGTACATAACACATGTACTCAGTTGGGCAGAGTGTATTGTCTTTTGCTAAACAACATCATGCTTTAGCAAAAGACAACACACTCTGTCCAAAAAAATTTGTGCAGGTATGGTCGTCAGTATACACGTCGGTAGGTCCAGTATGGTCGTCAGTATATGCACAAGTACTTCCAACGGACGTCGGTATAGATGTCAATATTTGCACCGGAATTACCGATGCTTATACCGACGCTTATACCGACGTTTATACCGACGCCCATACCAACACCCTGGTTTCGACGCCTACACCGACTGCAACACCGACGTCGCGAAGAATTCATGCCCGTTCATTTGCCTCGGTAGCAACCTTGGTATACCCTCGATATGTTGTAGTGATACACACACATACACATACATGCATACATAATGCATATGCATATGCATACATACATACTTACATGCATACACACACATGCATACATAATGCACATGCATATGCATACATACATGCTTAAATTCATACACACACATACACACACATACACATACACATGCACACATATATATGCATACACACACACACACGTAAAGAGTCATACACACACACATACACATACAATTATACATATGCATACATAATGCATATGCATATCCATACATACATACTTACATGCATAAACACACATACACACATGCATACATATGAATACATAATGCACATGCATATGCATACATACATGCTTACATGCATACACACACATACACACATACATATACATACACACATACACATACACACATATATATGCATACACACACACACGTAGAGAGACATACACATACATGCATACATATGCATACATAATGCATATGCATATGCATACATATGCATACATAATGCATATGCATATGCATACATACATGCTTACATGCATACACACAAATACACACACATGCATACATATGCATACATAATGCACATGCATATGCATACATAATGCACATGCATATGCATACATAATGCACATGCATATGCATACATACATGCTTACATGCATACACACACATAGACACGCATACACAAATACACATACACACATAGACACACACACACATACACACACATATATGCATACACACACATAGATGAGACATACACACACATAGATGAGACATACACACACATACACATACATGCATACATATGCATATGCATATGCATACATACATACTTACATGATACACACACATATGCATACATATGCATACATAATGCACATGCATATGCATAGATACATGCATACACATACACACACATACACACACATATACACACAGATTTACACACACATACACATGCATACACACACACACGCACATACACATATAGACACATACACACATAATGCATATGCATACATACATACTTACATGCATACACACACATACACACACATATGCATAGATACATGCATACACATACACACACATAGACACATACACACACATAGACACATACACACACATAGACACATATATACACATATACACACAGATTTACACACACATACACATGCATACACACACACATACACACATAGACACATACACACATAATGCATATGCATATGCATACATACATACTTACATGCATACACACACATACACACACATATGCATACATATGAATACATAATGCACATGCATATGCATACATACATGCATACACATACACACATAGACACATACACACACATAGACACATACACACACATAAACACATACACACTCATAGACACATACACACTTACACACACACACATCCAGACGCATTTACACACACACATACACAAGCATACAGACACATATATATATGGATACACACGTATATACACACATAGACACACACACATACACGCATAGACACACACACATACACATACACACACATAGACACACACTTACACACACACATCCACACACATTTACACACACACATACACATGCATAGAGACACATATATATAGATACACACATAGACACACACATACACACATACACACATAGACACACACACACACATACACACACACAAATATAGACACATACACACACACGTAGAGAGACATACACACACATACACATACATGTTGGGTGTGTGTAGAAGTGCGAGAGACACACAAGAAGCACACACAAGGAGCACAAATGCAGCAATACACACGGAGAAGACGATGGCTGGAATAGCTCTCTCTATTGATCGATGAACTGAACTGAAGTAAGAGCTGAATAATATCCCTAAGTACAAAGTACCACCACATATGAGAGTATCAAGTATGTGGTAACATGGGGAAAAAACCTCTAGCCAGCACTAGAGTAAAAAGTGCCCATGTATAGGGAAAAGGTTCACATCAAAGCTACACGAGGAACACATAAGTGTAACAAACCCCCCTGGAGCGAATGATGTGAACACATACAGGGAGTGACAGATCAGCCCCCACAAGGTAATAAGCCTAAAGCTTTGCGAAAAGCTTCAAACTTTTCCCATGGAAGAGCTTTGGTGAATATGTCTGCCACATTATCTTGTGTAGGCACATATACCAAATCAATATCTTTTGCATGAAGGCGCTCTCTCACATAGTGATAATGCACCTCAATATGTTTGGTCCGTGCATGAAACACTGGGTTTCGTGCAACAGCCAAAGCACTCTGACTATCTGTGAGAATATGCGTAGCAACATCAATCTCCATGCAAAGATCCATCAATAGGCGTCTGAGCCATATACACTCCACTATGGCTGTGAAAACTGCCCTGTACTCAACTTCACAACTCGATGTCGCCACTGTAGGTTGCTTCTTACTCAACCAAGATATGCATGAGTCTCCAAGGAAAAAGCAATTACCACTAGTGGACACGCGAGTATCATAACAACCAGCCCAATCACTATCTGTAAAAGCGTGCAAGCATGGCTGAACATCTCTGCCATAAAAGAGACCTAAGCTCAAAGTGCCTCGAAGATATCTAAACACACGTTTCACCGCTTGCCAATGCTTAGTGCCAGGGCTATGCATGAATCGACTCAACTGGGAAACTGCATACTGTATATCCGGCCTTGTGTTGCATGCATATATAAGACATCCCACAGCGTGCTGATAAAGAGAAGTGTCAAATGCATCACTGGAATCCTCGATTGAGAATCTAAATCTTGTCTCAACTGGTGTGGAAACTGGCTTGCAATCCTCAAAGTCAAAACGCTGAAGTAGTTTTTCAACATACTTTGCTTGATGCATAACAATTCCCCCCTTAACGGATACAAACTGGATGCCAAGATAGTAGCTCAAAAGACCAAGATAAGTGATATCAAAAGTATGCTGCAAATCAGCCATAAGAATGTCAAGTTTTGCATCACATGACCCAGTCAAGAGTATGTCATGAACATAAAGAACAAGCACTATAAGATCAACCCCATTTTTGCGTACATAGAGTGTGCTTTCAATCGGACTACATGTGAAGCCAAGAGCAATCAAGTGCTTATGTATTTTGTCATACCATGCACGTGGAGCTTGCTTGAGACCATACAAAGCTTTATGCAAGCGATAAACCATATGCTCTTTCCCTTTCATAGCAAATCCAAGAGGTTGCTCACATAGACCTCTTCTTGCAAATCTCCATTCAAGAAGGCTGTTTTTATGTCCAATTGATGCATTTTCCAACCTCGATGGGCAGCCAATGCAACCACGGTACGAATGGTAGTCATGCGTGAAGTAGGTGCAAAAGTTTCCTCATAGTCAATGCCATATTGTTGTGCATATCCTTTGGCAACCAATCTAGCTTTGTAGCGATCAATGATACCATCAGATTTTCTCTTAATCTTGTAAACCCACTTTGTACCAATGGCATTCTTTCCTTTTGGCAATTCACATAACTCCCAAGTACCATTCCTATGTATGGAATCCATTTCTGATTGCATAGCACTCATCCATTGTGGATCGTCACATGCATCTTCAAAAGAAAGTGGCTCTTCATTACATGCTGTAGCAATAAGAGAATAATCCACAAAATTACTTGATGCATGGTGAGAGCTTGATCTTGTTCTACCAAGTAAAGGTGCACTCAATTTGCTGTCCTGCAAAGTTTGTTTCAGCCACTTTGGCATAGAGTGTGCACTCTTGATAGACATGCGTTCATTATGTAATACATCTTCAATATGTACATCATGCGTGGGCTGAATTTCATGCTCAGTTTCAGCCATATTTTGACGCAAATGTTCAGCCATATATGGCTGGAAATTTCCAATAGTTTTGGCATTTTTTGGTTGAATTTTTTCAGCCATGTTTGGCTGGAAATTCTCTGCATTTTCAGCTCTATTTGGCTGGAATTTTTCAGCCCTTTGAACCTCAGTTTGCTGGTCTACATGGCCATAGTCAAGCGCACCATTTTGGAACAAAGGCATGAGGGTATCGAACACACCTTGTGAGCTAACTGTTGGCAGTTTTTTGCATTCAAGTAGAGGGAAAACTGAATTTTCAGCAAATACCACATCTCGACTCATAATAATTGTGTTCGTCAATGGATGGTACAACCGATATCCCTTACTTTCAGCACTATAACCAACAAATATACATTTCTTTGCCTTGTCATCAAGTTTGTGACATTGTTGTGATGGCACAAGAGCATATGCCAAACAACCAAACACACGCATATGACTAACCATAGGCTTATGACCATTCCAAGCCTCGTAAGGAGTGATGACTCTCAATGCTTTTGTAGGGAAGCGATTCAACACATAATTTGCACACATGACCGCTTCCATCCAAAATTTATGAGGAAGATGCTTTCCTTTAACCATACATCGTGCCATTTCAAGTAGAGTTCTATTTTTACGCTCGGCAACACCATTTTGTTGAGGTGTATATGGCACCGTACATTGGTGTGAAATACCTCTTTCACACAGAAAAGCACTAAACTCATGTGACATGTATTCACCACCACGATCCGTGCGTAGAGTCAAAAGCTTTTGTGAAGAAAAATTTTCAGCCATAGCTAAAAATGCTTTGAAGCAAGAAAATACCTCATTCTTTGCTTTCATAGGATACACCCATGTATGGCGAGTAGCATCATCAATGAAGGTAACAAATTATACATGCTTCCCAAAAGATGGAGTCTTGACCGGACCACATATATCACTATGAACAAGTTGCAATTTTCTTGTAGTGTGTGTGTGACTATCTTTTAGCACGATGCATTTTTCCAAGAATGCAACCTTCACATGCATGCTTTTCAATGGACTCAAGTGTAGGCAAGCCAATAACCATGTCCTTCTTTTGCAAGTAGAGCAAACTATTGAAGTTTAAATGACCAAAACGAGCATGCCAAAGCTCCATTTCAGCCATGGAAGAAGTATGAGCAACCAAGGCATTCAAGGCAGCCCTCTTGTATGTATCCATGCGATACAAACCATCACATAATGTACCGGACATCACGATAACATCGCCATTGCTGAAATCATGAACCATACACTTATCATCAACAAAGTGTACATGAAGTCCAACTTTGGCAATCAACAGAACTGAAATTAAGTTCTTCTTGATATCGGGCACATACAATGCATTTTTCAAGAGAATCACACCTCCATTTGCAGCCGTAAGCTCAATTTCTCCTACTCCAATGATAGGATAAGAGGCATTGTTTGCACACACCACATCTCCTCCTTTAGGTGCATCTTTCAAAGAGGCAAAAAATCTTTTGCATGATGTTATGTGCTTTGAAGCACCACTATCAAAGAACCAATCCGAATCAGCCTCACTCACAACCATACATTTAGAATGTAAAGAAGCATCATAATGACATGTAACAACACATGCCCAAAAATCTTGAGCCATGTTAGCTTCATCATTCTTTGCATTTGTTGAATTTTCAGCAATAGACATGCCCGATTCCTTCTTCTTTTCATTGCATTTAGCAAGCTTTCTACACTCATCAATAGTATGACCAGCCTTCCGGCAATATTTGCATCTCTTCTTCTTTTGCAAATCACCATCATTAGAGGAATGAGTGGAAGAGGAAGCTTGAGGCTTTGGTTTTGATGAACCAAAAGCTGAACCATACTTGCTTTTCCCCTCTTGTGAGATAGCAAGTGCTTGCGTTCCTTCAATCAAACCACTCCTATTCACTCTAGATTGCTCTTCTTGCAAAAGAAGAGACACAACCTCATCAAATGCAATCATATTAGGATTTCCTTTTGCAACCAAACGAAGTGTAGTAGCAAAGCTTTGAAAAGATTCCGATAATCCTTTCAACAATGTAGAAATGAGTGATGCATCCAGAATGATCTCATCTATGTTTGCCAATTGCTCTTTCAAGTCCTTGATGCGTGTCACATACACATCCATTGACTCATTTTCAGCCATACATACATCCTCAAGTTGCTTCCTCAAGTATGCAACACGTGCTTCATTACGCACGGCATACAAAGAAGCAAGAGTGTCCCATGCCTGTCGTGATGTAGAACATGACCGAATGTGTGGAACTATATGACACTTCACTGAAAGTGCAATCAAAGCATGAGCTTGAGCATCTTTTCCATCCCATCTAAGCTGCTCTTGTGTAGGTGGAGAAGGAGAAACCACTGTACTCGAAGAAGAAGCTCCATCTGTGATAGTAGACTGTGAAGTAGAAGCACCTGCCGGTCTTCGATCTACATCTGCAACTATGTTCCAAAGTTGTTTTGCAACAAGAACGTGCTTCATCATGTAAGACCACATCAGATAGTTGGTCCCATCAAGCTTATCTTCAGCTTGAAGCATGCCAAACAAGTCAATGCTGCCCGCCATTTCACTAAGGAACAAAAATGTGACCAAATCTTCACTTCGATGAAAGCTGAAATGAGTGCTGAAATTTCAGCTCACAAACCGTCACTCTGAGGGCAATTCTGACTGCACGAATGGCTTTGAAATGGGGGTAAAACCCCAACGCACCTGGTGGAAATGTTTTCGGGCTGCTGAAATTCACACTTCTATGCTCCGAAGTCGATTTGCACTGTTAAAGTGCGTGCGTGCCGCGACGCGAAAAACCGAAACTTGAGAAGAAGCTCAACCTGCTCTGATACCACTGTTGGGTGTGTGTAGAAGTGCGAGAGACACACAAGAAGCACACACAAGGAGCACAAACGCAGCAATACACACGGAGAAGATGATGGCTGGAATAGCTCTCTCTATTGATCGATGAACTAAACTGAAGTAAGAGCTGAATAATATCCCTAAGTACAAAGTACCACCACATATGAGAGTATCAAGTATGTGGTAACATGGGGAAAAAACCTCTAGCTAGCACTAGAGTAAAAAGTGCTCATGTATAGGGAAAAGGTTCACATCAAAGCTACACGAGGAACACATAAGTGTAACAAACACGTAGAGAGACATACACACACATACACATACATGCATACATATGCATACATAATGCATATGCATACATAATGCATATGCATACATAATGCATATGCATACATAATGCATATGCATACATACATACTTACATGCATACACACACATAGACACACATGCATACATAATGCACATGTGCATGTGTATATGTATGAAACATGCACGTGCATGTGGATGCATTTCCATTTGTATCCATGTGCATGCATGTGAATGTGCATGCATGTGGATGTGCATGCATGTGGATGTGCATATACATGTATTTAAGTATGTGTTAATGTGTGTATGTGTATATATATATGCAATAATGCATGCATGCAAGTCTTTTTATGTGGTTGTAGAAATATTTGTGCATATGCATGTGTATGTGTGTGTATGTGTAAGTGTATGTGTAAGTGTATGTGTAAGTGTATGTGCACATGTATGTGTGTGTATATGTGTGTGCCATAACATGTGTATATGTGTATATGTGTGAACGTGCATCTTCATCATGTATAAGTGTATATGTGCATATCAACAAGTGTGAGTATGCTAACTAATAAAAATAGCAAAATTCAAATGATATACAAAGAATGGAAATTGTACTTACAATAGGTAGCCATATTTTTTGCTTGATTAGCTTCTTGAATAACCTGCAATAGAGAGAGAGAGACAATTCAAAGAGAGAAAGAGGTAGAAAGAGAGAAACAGAGATAGAGAGAGACAATAAGATAGAGATTAGGCAAAACAACAATTCTGCATATACTTGTTTTAGATCATAAGTGTAGTGCAATTGTGAATGTTGGAGATCTCTTCAATCAGATGCGTGAACACGCAGATCGAAGAGCCTCCAACGTTTTAATTTTTTTCCTCAACAAGCCATCGTGTAAGTGATGTTAAAGCATCATAAAAACCACTACAATTGGCATCAATAAGTGATGTTATTTACCATCACTTATGTGACGCAAAAAAGTCTCGCTTATACGATGCTTTTTTAATCTGTCGCTTTAGCGACGCTCACTGCGAGCATTGCACATCACGTCATGCCACACGCCAAAAAAAACGTTTTTTTGTTCATCGTTTAATCAAAGGTCCGTGCTCTATGCTTGTTACAATGCTTTTTGCAATTTTATAGCGACAAAATTGTGTCGTCTTAACCATCGCTATGCATCCGTATTCCTTGTAGTGAGGTTATGCAGGCTTGGACACCATAAATTTTCATATGATATCCAAATTGAGAAATTTAACTTGGCTTAGATTCCAAACCTCAAGAGCTATCGTTTATGTGTGAAATGCCATAGTTTAATCACTAAAACATATATCTACACAATGTTTTATTTGGCTAGTGACTAGTGAATGACATTTGTGATTAATTTTAATGTTTCAATTTTTTAGACCACATTTAACATCACTTGGGAGTTGAATACATTCATTATTGCATCTCCGCACACATGATTTCATTTACTTACATTCTTTAATAAAAGCATGTAAAATTCTTCTCTTATGTTTTCCAAATTCTTTTTGTAGGTATTGCAGCAAGAAAAAACTCTCTTGGAAGAAAAATCATACCTCCATGAGGGCATGTAGTGCCCAAAATTACATTTTTGCAAATTTTATTTCTTGCAAGTTTATGGTGCAAAGAGAAAATGGCTTGTCCATCACTTGGTTTATGTCTCTAGTTGATTCTAGGTATTTTTTGTTCTAGTTCTGTTTTAGTAGGGAAATCCTACCCAAATTTTTGTAATCGCATGTTGTAATATGCCATGGAAAGACTAGAGAGGTATAGTCTTCGAGGGTGGAAGTCCCATGCATCTTTTTGAAGTGGTAGAAAAAGTTGATACTTGTGAAGTAATTTTAGTACATAAGAAGATGCATGAGTGTATGCATTCTTAGATTTTCTTTGAAAAAGATCTTTGCTAATCTTTTCATAATTAAGATGAGTAAGATCTTGGTAGAAACATGACCAAGTTTGTGAATGTTAAGTTTAACATGAAGAATTAAATTGTACATAGACAAAGCGGGACAAATGTAAGTAACCTTTGTCATAGATATTTATTTCTAAGAGTAGGTTGGAGGATGGATTCCTCAAGAAAAATCCAAATTTTCTTCAAGTGACATGTAAAGAGTCACATAGGTAAAGTGAATACTTGAAATCATTGGAATTCATGTCAAAGAATCTTTGATGTGCATAAAAAATATAAGTAATTAGTAATTCACGAGTGTTTTTATGTGCATCAAAGATATAAGTAATTGTTAATTTATGAGTGCATGAATACCTTTTCACAAAAGGATATGTATGCACTCTTGATATAAAATTCTATTCCTCGCTACACAAGTTAGTGTCGAGCTTACAATCATCTATAAAAGTATTATATGCTTCCATGTGATTATTTTGTATAAGACTTAATGAGTGTGAAATTTTGCATGCATTTTGGTCTACTATGCGCATTTTTGCATGTTTTTATTTTTCTATGTTTTGGTCTACCTTTGGAAATTGTTTCTGATTGTAGCATATATTTTTCTAATGATTTAATTATTGCACTCATTGACTATTTTTCTAATGATTTAATTATTGTGAGTGAGTTAGAAGAACAGATGGTGCACAATAAGGCCACCACAGAAGAAGGCATGCAAAATTGCATGAAATTCTATTCTTGGCGTACACAAGTTAGTGTTGAGGTTACAATCATCTATAAAAGTATTATATTTCCATGTGATTATTTTTTAGAAGACTTAAATGAGTGTGCAATTTGCATGCATTTTGGTCTACCTATGCGCAATTTTGCATGCATTTATTTTTCTATGCTTTGGTCTACATTTGGAAATTGTTTTTGACTACAACATGCACTTTGCTAATGATTTGATTATTGCACTTACTGACTATTTTTGGATTATCCATAGATTTAGTACCCCTTACTAACCTCGTGCCAATGATTTGGCTAAAAGTAATTGTCGATATATTTAGGTAGTGATGTGTGTGAACACACTAGGACTGTTGGGGCACTTTTTTCCCTCTTTAGGAGGTTTTCTTCCCGTGTCTTGTATATACACCTATAGCCCTAACATGATACTTATCTTTGTACATGCTCTTGGTAATACATTCAATATTGTGTGTTGTGCTCCCAGCTTCTTCTTCTTCCTTGTGTTGTTCACGTGCTTCTACATACCCTCAAACTCCAACAATTGGTATCAGAGTAGATTGTCATTTCATGTAGGGTGTTGTTGATAACCCTTCGGCTACAGTCTCAGAATCACATGAAAATTGGTGAGCATAGAGTGATTAGGAGCTCAAGACTGCTTTGCTTTATGGTGTCGAAATCACGATCTGAGCTCGTTTCAGCCTTCGAATGCACT
This sequence comes from Ceratopteris richardii, assembly GCA_020310875.1. Lineage (NCBI taxonomy): Eukaryota > Viridiplantae > Streptophyta > Polypodiopsida > Polypodiales > Pteridaceae > Ceratopteris > Ceratopteris richardii. Next base: position 27,878,575 of record CM035441.1, read on the forward strand.
ATCATAGTGCTTGTGCAGGCAACTTTGCCTTTTTGTGACAAAGATATATACAGGCCGGTTCCCCAATATAAGCATCTTGAAGTTTTCTATAGGCTTAGAAGATCTCGATAGGGTAGTTCTACCAATTATCCATTATGGGCTTATATGATGCATCATGTATTGGTTGCAAAAAAACTGGAATGTTGTATAGGGTGCTGAAAAATGTCCTATTTCGCCTACAAACACAGTTGTTGAAGGTGATGCAGATGACATTGAAGATGGTGATATTCTTCAAATTCCTATTCATACTACGGTTTCTGTTGCACCTACTGCAGAGTAACTTTGCTGGGATGGAAAAGATGCTCAGGCATATGCATTGATAGCCTTGTCTGTCAAGCGTGCCATTATTCCCCACATTCGCTCCTACAAAACAACAAAGGATGCTTGGGATACATTAACCACTTTGTACCAGGCAAGGAATGAAGCCCATGTTGCTTACCTACGAAAATAGTTGGAGAGTGAGCACATGAATGAAGGAGATTCCATGGACAATTTTTCCACAAAGATCAAAGATTTGAAGGAACAGCTGATTTTTGCTGATGAAGTCTTGCCTGACAGTTCACTTGTGCAAATTGTTTTGAATGTTCTTCCATATTCATATCAGAGTTTTGCTTCTACTCTTTGATTGATAATGAAAGGAAATCCAAATGCCTTAACATTTGAGGAGTCAGTCTTTGTTCTGTTGTAGGAAGATCAGTCTAGGTAGAACAGGTCCATTATGTGTGTTGTAGATCAAGATTTCCTGGCTAATTGAAGGGAAAACATAAATGGAGGTCTTCTACTAGTAAGCAGAAATTTGTTAGTACTGCACAATCAAAGAAGGAAGACAGAGATGAGAAGAAAACAGAAAAGCAAAAATTGTTTTGCAAATACTATAAAGGAAATGATCATGTCATAAAGAGTTGTCCAAAACTGGCTACTAAAGAGGCAAGGAAGAAAGAGTCTTGAATGGTTGTTACAGGGGCCTCTACACCCAAAACAGAGTGTGCTAATCATGTGCAGAATGAAGAATGGGCATCTACCACTATTTGCAATTATGACCAATCTTCTCATGAATAGTGTATGTCTGGAGTGGACTTAGATGTTTGCCAGTACTTTGATAGTGGGGCAACCAAACATATTACCTCACAACGCAGTTTCTTCACTTCACTCGAGTTTTCCTCTATAGGGAATACTATCACATGCACCAAAAACTCATCTTATCCTATCATGGGAGTTGGTAAGATCATTTTGATTACTACTGATGGTAGTTCTTTTACATTGTCCGATGTTATTTCTGCAAGGGATAAGGAAGCATCTGTTATCAGTTTAGCTTTAGCAAAGATTGTCTTAGTTGTGAAATTTGTTGATGACAAATGTATAGTTCATGATCTCTCAAATGGTCATGTCATTATTGCTTCTAGCATTTTATGTCGTTGGTTGTACAAGCTCGTAACTATGAAAAATCTGTGAATGATTCAGCATGTGTAGTACATGATTCTCAGGCTTTGTCAGATACAAAGTTTTGGCATGCATGCTTTGGTCATATGAATTTTGTTAGTTTTCTACACTTGTGAAAATCTAAAATGGTGTCCTCTCTGCCCAAACTTGAGACACCTGGTAAACATGTATATGAAGGTTGTATTTTGGGAAAAATGCAGCATTCCTCATTCCCAAAATATGGTTCACTTTGAGTGACTAAGAAATTGGAGCTTGTTCATAGTGATGTTTGTGGTCCTATGTAGGCACCCTCTTTTGGAAACTATCTTTACTTCGTGACTTTCATTGATGATTTTTCCAGGCATTCATGGGTATATCTATTGAAAGCAAAATCTGAAGTGTTTATGTGCTTCAAACAGTTTCTGGTCTTGGCTAAAAATCTATCAGCATGTAAAATGGGCATCCTCCATTTTGATCGAGGGGGGAATATATGTCTTCTAATTTTAATACATTTTTGGATGAACGCGAGATAAAACATCACTATAAAATGCCATATACACCTCAACAAAATGGAGTTGTTGAATGGAAGAACATGTCACTCATGGAGATGGCAAGGTGTATGGTCAAGAGTTAGGCTTTAACACATAGTTTTTGGCTTGAGGCTATTATGTATGTATCATATGTACTTTATAGGTGTCCCACTAAAGCATTGTAGTCTAGCACCATAGTTGGTAGTAGATGAAAGGCATTAAAAAGGACATATAAGGTGAGAAGATATAGAGACATAGTTATGTGAATTGAATGAAGAACCCACTGGTATGGGACAATGGGTATTGATTCCCATTGAGTTCTTTTTCTTGATGGCCATAAGAAAAAGGAACTCATGAGCCAATGGAGTACATCCGGAAGATAATGTCTAAGAATAGGCATCTTCGTCAATTATCCTCTCAAAGGGAAGAAGAATTCTTCCAACAACATACTAAAGGATCTGGTAAAATCCAAAGGTTGAAGCTCCAAAAAGTTCATCTGAAAGTTATGACTTGGAATTCAAGGAAACATAAAGCTGATCTTATGCCAATCTTGAAAGAATACTGAGAAAGATCATCCTTTGGATACTCGATAGTTCAAGTCAATGAGAAGAATTAGAGAGATCTAGTTACAATGTCAATATAAGACATTCTAGAAAAGATCTAGAATATAAAGGAGAGAATTCTAGAAGGATCAAGAAAACCTTTAAGGTTTGAGATCCAACTAAATATCCATAAGGATTGAAGAAATGGTTGGAATAATCTATTACTAACTTGTGACCTTAAAGATGGCATGATCTTTTACACTATGAGTTCCCAACTAGGGACATAGCTATAAAGATCTTAATATTTTTGAAAGAACAAGTATAATAGATTTAAACCAACCGGAGTCTTCAATAGCTAGATTGAACCTTATGGGTTCTAGTTTCTTAAAGTGGATGCTCAAAACTATGTGAAGTTTTGAAAGAATATCAAATCCACTTTTAACAAGCTATTCAAATTCTCTCCAAAAGTGAAGAGGATGTTATATCCTCTTAGAATTAGATAGATAATCCACCTATACCATTCTATGGGTTGGGCAAGGAATTATAAAAATAGATTCCCCTCTATGTTTAGAGGTGAATTTTAAATAGGAAAATCAACACATTTTACTAAGCCTAAAGGTATAAAGTATGTGTACATCTACGAGGAAGTAATTTGGGTAGGGATTATGAAAGATTCATCTTCCTTTTAGAACAAGTTGGATTCTCACTTGAGGGATGAATTTGATAAGGAAACCTTAAGAAGCATTCATCTATTTTGCTAGGTCCATGCACAAGTGGTGCAAAGTGATGGACCAAGGTAGCAATTTAGATGAAGTCCCTTTGTATCCACCTTATTCACATGTTTGAGCTATGGAGACCCATATGGCACATGAATTAAACAAGGAAATAGGCAAGGATGTTCCCTTTTCATTCTTTCCATACTTTTCATTCGACTTAGTTCTTTTTTGTATGCAAATAAGATGGAACTTTGAATGATGGGGCAGGGAATTAGACCATAGATGGGTTCTCCTCTTTAGTTGGGGTAGAATCCCCCTTTCAAATTATGAAGCGGACTTAGAGAGATGAAATCCATGATGCTTGAGATTGATCAAGTGGCATGGGGGAATACCCCAAGCTATATATCTCCGCTCATTTTTTAGGATAGAAATGCTTTTAAGGGGGGGAATATTGTATAATTGCATGGTTCTAAGAGGTAGAACCTTTGGGCTTCTAGATGTGAAACTCTTGGGATTTGTGGTTTATTTACCACTTTTAGACGGGGCTTGAACCTTAGGGCTAATTCTCTAAGGTTGAGTACTGTAGGCTTGATTGGAAGCTTCTCCTAGCCACTTGGTTTGTATGTGAAAGCTTGAAGAGTCTTCTTTTAGAATCCATGTGATTTCCTAAGCTTGGAAACCATGTGACCGCCTTAGGGACCCATGTGATGGAAGGTACACATGTCCCTTTGAGAGGGACTTACCCCCTTAGTCTTGGAGCTATATATTGGAGGGGTTGGTTGGGTGGAAACACATCTCTCTTCCTAATGTGACTCTAGCTAGTTAGTTATCTTAGTTGATTGTTGTGAAGGTTATGGAGTCCTACCACAACACATGTCTATTGCTGAAAATTGAGCAAATGCAAAGAATGATGAAGCTAACATGGCTCAAGATTTTTGGGCATGTGTTGTTACATGTCATTATGATGCATCTTCGCATTCTAAGTGTATGGTTGTGAGTGAGGCTGATTCGGATTGGTTCTTTAATAGTGGTGCTTCAAAGCACATAGCTTCATGCAAAAGGTTTTTTGCATCTTTAAAAGATGCATCCAAAGGAGGACATGTGGTGTGTGCAAACAATGCCTCTTATCCTATCTTTGGAGTAGGAGAAATTGAGCTTACAGATGCAAATGCAGGTGTGATTCTCTTGAAAAATGCATTGTATGTACCAGCTCTCAAGAAGAACTTAATTTCATTTTTGTTGATTGCCAAAGTTGGACTTTATGTACACTTTGTTGATGATAAGTGTATGGTTTATGATTTCAAATGGTGATATTATCGTGATGTCCGGTACATTATGTAATGGTTTGTAGTTCATGGATACATACAAGAGGGCTGCCTCAAATGCCTTAGTTGCTCATACTTCTTCCATGGTTGAAATGGAGTTTGGCATGCTCGTTTTGGTCACACAATCTTCAATAGTTTGCTTTACTGGCAAAAGAATGACATGGTTAATGGTTTGCCAACACTTGATTTCCAATGAAAAGCATGCATGTGAAGGTTGCATTCTTGGAAAAATGCATCGTGCCTCTTTTCCAAATGATGCTCATACACACACTACAAGAAAATTACAACTTGTTCATATTGATGTATGTGGTCCCATCAAGACTCCAACTTTTGGGAAGAATTTATATTTTGTTACCTTCATGATGCTACTTGCCATACATGGGTGTATCCTATGAAAGCAAAGAATGAGGTATTTTCTTGCTTCAAAGCATTTTTACCTATGGTGGAAAATTCTTCTTCAAACAAGCTTTTTACTTTATGCACAAATTGTGGTGGTGAATACATGTCACATGAGTTTAATGTTTTTCTTCATGAAAGAGGTATTTCACACCAATATGCACTGCCATATATGCGTTAACAAAATTGTGTTGCCGAGCATAAAAATAGAACTCTCATTGAAATGGCATGATGTATGATTAAAGGAAGGCACCTTCTTGATAAGTTTTGGATGGAAGCAGTCATGTGTGCAAACTATGTATTGAATCACTACCCTACAAAAGCATTGAGATTTAGCACTCTTTATGAGACATGGAATGGACATAAGCCTATGGTTGGTCATATGCACATGTTTGCTTGTTTGGCATATGCTCTTTTGCCATCACAACAATGTCACAAACTTGATAATGTTGGAGTTAGATGTTGTAGAAGCATGCATACAAGACAACGAAGAAGAAGAAGCTTGGAGCACAACACACAATATTGAATGTATTAACACTACAATGTACAAAGATAAGTAGCCTGTTAGGGCAATAGGCATATATACAAGCCGAGGGAAAAAAACCTCCTAAAGAGGGAAAAAAGTGCCCTGATGGTCCTAGCGTGTTCACACACATCACTACCTAAATATATCAACAAATCCCTCCTAGGAGTGATGTGGTGAACAAGGAGCTAGCACTCATGTATAAGGAAGTGCCAAGCTATGTGGAAATCACTCCACAAAAGGCACTAAGCCCAAAGCTTTGCAGAAAGCTTCAAACTTTTCACTAGGCAGAGCCTTCATGAAAAGATATGCAATGTTCTCATGCGTGGGCACATATGCCAAGCTGATCTCCCTAGTAGAGAACCTCTCCCTGACATAATGATAATGCACCTCAATGTGCTTAGTGCGAGCATAGAACGCAGGGTTCCTCGCAATTGCTAATGCGCTCTCACTGTTAGTGAAGATGGTGGTGGTAGAAGACTGACTAACACCCAAATCAGCCATAAGGCGTCTTAGCCACACACACTCAACAATCGCTATGAAAGCTGCCCTATACTCAGCCTCACAACTGGAAGTGGCCACAGTAGGCTGCTTCTTGCTCAACCAAGATATACATGAGCTACAAAGCATGAAGCAAAAACCACTAGTCGACACATGAGTGTCATAGCAACCAGCCCAGTCAAAGTCAGAAAAAGCATGCAAATCTGGCGGTAATGATCCCCCCTTGGGATAAAACAACCCAAGTAGCCGAGTACCACTCAAGTATCGAAAGATGTGCTTACCCGCCTGCCAATGCTAGACACCTGGGCAATGCATAAACCTGCTCATCTGTGAGACAACAAACTGAATATCTGGCCAAGTAATGCATAAGTAAATCAAGCATCCAATAGCTTGCTGATAGAGAACAACATCAAATGCATCTCCAACATCTTGAAGACTCAATCGTAAACCTGTCTCCATAGGAGTGGCAATAGGTTTAGAGTCTTCAAGGCCGAAACACTGCAATAATGTGTCAATATATTTCGTTTGACACAAAGCCATTCCACCATCAACTTGTATAAACTGAATGCCCAAATAGTGATGTAAATGCCCCAAATCAGACATTTCAAATGAGGCATGTAAATCAGCCTTAAAATCAGCAATATGCCTCTCATGAGATCCGGTGAGCAGCATGTCATCAACATAAACCAGGATGATCAGAAGTACATCATTAGCATGCTTAACATATAAGGTGCTTTCAGTTGGACTATTCTCAAAACCATGTGCAATCAGATAGGCATGTATCTTTTCATACCAAGCACGTGGTGCTTGCTTTAAGCCATATAATGCCTTCTTTAACCTGCACACCTGGTTCTCATGCCCTTTCTACACAAAGCCACGGGGCTGAAAACCATACATGCCTTCATGCAAGTCACCAATCAGAAATGCTGTTTTGATATCCAACTGATGTACATTCCAACCTTGATGAGCTGCAAGTGCACAGATGCTACGAACAGTAGTCATTTGGCAAGTAGGTGCAAATGTCTCATCAAAATCAATGCCTCTTTCCTGCACATAACCCTTTGCAACAAGCCTAGCATGAACACTTTGGACTTTTCTTTCAATGGATATACCCATGCATGCCTTGAAAAATCATCAATGAAAGTCACGAAGTAAATATAACTTCCAAAAGAAGGAGTCTGCATAGGACCACAGACATCACTATGTACAAGCTGCAATTTTTGAGTAGCCCAAACTGAACCACCTTTTGGAAATGAGGAACACTACATTTTGCCCAAAATACAGCCTTCACAATCATGTTTTCCAGGTGCCTCAAGTTTGGGCAAAGAGGACACCATTTCAGATTTCTGCAGGCATAGAAAACTAGCAAAATTCAGATGACCAAAGCATGCATGTCAAAGCTTTGCATCTGACATAGCCTGAGAATCATGTACTGCACATGCCGAATCATTCACAAATCTTTCATAGTCTATGAGCTTATACAGCCCATGACATAAAATGCCAAAAGCAATAATCATGTTGCCATTTCACAGATCATGAACTGTACACTTGTCATCAACAAATTTCACAACCAATCCAATCTAGGCTAATGCAAAAATTGATAACATATTTTTTTCGATCCTTGGCACAAACAACTCATCTGAAAAAGTGAAAGAACTACCATCAGTAGTAGTCAAAATAATCTTACCAACTCTCATAACACGATAAGAGGAGTTGTTGGCGCATGTAACAGTATTCCCTATAGGGGTAGGCTCGAGTGAAGAGAAGAAACTGTGCTGCGAGGTAATGTGTTTGGTCGCTCCATTGTCAAAGTACCAAACATCCGAGTCTACTGCAGACATGCATTGCTCATGAGAAGATGGGTCAAAACTGCAAACAAAAGTAAACACCAATTCTTCTTCCTGCACAAGATTAGTAGACTCTGTTTTCGGTGTAAAGGCCTCTGCAACAACCATTCCAGCCTCCTTTTTCTTTGCCTCTTTTGCAGCTAGTTTTGGATAGTTCGTTATGATATGATCATTCCCTTTACAATACTTGCAAAACAATTTCTGCTTCTGATTTCTTCTCATCTTTACCTTCCTTCTTCGAATGTGCAGCATTTGCAGATTTCTGCTTACTAGTTGAAGAGCTCCATTTTCCTGTACCCTTCTCACTAGCCAGGAAAGTTTGATCTACAACACGCATAATGGACCTATTCTGCCTAGACTGATCTTCCTGCAACAGAACAGAGACTAACTCCTCAAATAACAAGGCATTTGGATTGCCTTTCATCATCAACCGAAGAGTAGAAGCAAAACTCTTATATGAATCAGGAAGACCATTCAAAACGGTCTGCACAAGTGAGCTATCTGGTATAACCTCATCAGTAGAAATCAACTGTTTCTTCAAGTCTTTGATCTTATTAGAAAATGTCCATAGAATCACCTTCATTCATGTGATCACTCTCCAATTGTTTTCAGAGGTAAGCAGCACGAGCCTCATTCCTAGCTTGGTACAATGTGGTAAGTGTATCCCAAGCATCCTTAGCTATTCTGCAAGAGTGAATGTGAGGAATAATGGCACGTTTGACAGACAAAGCTATCAATGCATATGTCTGGGCATCTTTGCCATCCCAATGAATTTTCTCTGTAGTAGATCCAGCAAAAACCATAGCATGAACAGGAATATGCAAAATATCATCATCTTCAACACCTTCTGCATCAGCTTCAGTACCTGCAATTGTAACAATTGCAGGAGTGATAGGATGTTTTTCAACACCCTACACAATGTTTCACAATCCTTTTGCAACCAATACATGTCGCATCATATAAGCCCATAACGGGTAGTTGGTACCATCCAACTTATCCTCAACAACCAATATACGGAATACATCACTACTTTCAGCCATGGCCAGTGACTAAAATACCTTGATGTAGAAAATTGACTGTATCTTAAAAAGTTGAACACAACTGCCCATACAAATTTTGCTAGACCTGTAGCAAACTTCGAGATGCTTATATTGGCGAGGCAAAACTAGTATATACCTTTGGCACAAAAAAGACAAAATAGCCTGCATAAGTGCTATGATAGTGCATTCAGAGGTCGAAACGAGCTCAACTCCCGATTTCGGCACCACATAGCGAAGCTATTTTGACCTCTAAAATAGCTTGAGTATACATACCAAATTTCATGCGATTCTGAGACTGTGATTGGAGGGGTGTCGACGACGGCCTAGATGAAGCGATGACCTGCTTTGATACCAATTGTTGGAGTTAGACATCTACGAAAGCACACATACAACACAAGGAAGAAGAAGAAGCTTGGAGCACAGCACACAATACTGAATGTATTACCACTAGAATGTACAAAGATAAGTAGCCCATTAGGGCAATAGGCATATATACAAGCTGGGGGGGAAAAAACCTCCTAAAGAGGGAAAAAAGTGCCCCGACGGTCATAGAGTGTTCACACACATCACTACCTAAATATATCAATAGATAACAAGGCAAAGAAATGTATATTTGTTGGTTATAGTGCTGAACGTAAGGAATATCATTTGTACCATCCATTGATCAACACAATTATTGTGAGTTGAGATGTAGTAATTGCTCTAATTTCAGTTTTCCATCTCCTTGAATGCAAAAAATAGCCAATAGTTTTCTCACAAGATGTGTTCGATACACTCATGCCTTTGTTCCAAAGTGGTGCAATTGACTATGGCCATGTAGACCGGCCAAATAAGGCTCAAAGCACTGAAAAATTCCAACCAACTAGAGCTAAAAATGCAGAGAATTTCCAGCCAAACATGGCTGAAATTTTTCAGCCAAAAATTATTGAAGCTGCTGGAAATTTCTAGCCACATATGGCTGAACATTTGCATCAAAATATGGGTGAAAGTGAGCATGAAATTCAGGCCATGCATGATATACATGTTGAAGATGTATTACATGATGAACATATGTCTATCAAGAGTACACAAAGTATGCCAAAATGGCTGAAAAAAACTTTATAGGACAATAAATTGAGTGCACATTTACTTGGTAGAACAAGATCAAGCTGTCGCCATGCATCACGTAATTTTGTGAATTATTCTCTTATTGCAACATGTAATGAAGAGCCACTTACTTTTGATGATGCATGTGACAATCCACAATGGATGAGTGCTATGCAATTAGAAATGGATTCCATACATAAGAATGATACCTGGGAGTTATGTGAATTGCCAAAGGGAAAAAATACCATTGGTACAATGTGGGTTTACAAGATTAAGAGAAATCTGATGGTAGCATTGATCGCTACAAAACTAGATTGGTTGCCAAAGGATATGTGCAATAATATGGCATTAACTATGAGGAAACGTTTGCATCTACTTCACGTATGACTACCATTCATACTAAGGTTGCATTGGCTGCCCATTGAGGTTGGAAAGTACATCAATTGGACATAAAAACAAATTTCTTGAATGGTGATTTGCAAGAAGAGCTCTATGTGAAGCAACCTCTTTGATTTTCCATGAAAGGGAAAGAGCATATGGTTTGTCGCTTGCATAAAGCAAGTAGATATTCAATCTTAGGGTATTCACATGTTTTAGATGTAATGGAAGCATTATTTTCCCCAAATTCTGAACCAAACAAAAGATATAGAGATTCACATGGAATTTGAGATTTAGAATGGTTTCCTTTATCCATGCCATCACCTTCCCCTCAAGCAAGGAGTTCCAGGAGGAGTGATTGTGTGATAGTGAGATCTTCAAGGACTTGAATCTTCATAACTCTTGATCTTTGTAGAGTTCTTAATATGTGGTATTGAAACACGATGATGATGGATATCCATGAAAAAAACGAAAGAGTTTTGTAGTATATCTAGGTATAGAATGAAGGTCATGATTCTCATGATGGACTATATGCCTCTTTTGACTCTGATAATGATCCTTTTGATGTGGGATGGTGATTGTGGAATTCCTAATTCCAACTTGTTTCTTCTTTTTAGGACACTTGAATACCATGTGATCATGATCTCCACAATAAAAGCATAATCAATTATCCTTCCAATGTTTTCTTTCCTTTGATGTAAGCCATTTGACCTTGATGTTATCCAATTGCATGGGTTCTGGTTGAGTTTCTTCCAACATATGTTGTTGTGGAACAGAGGCAAAATTGTATTCTTGAACTCTAATAGAATTTTCCCTCTCTTGCTTTCTCTCAAACAACCTATGTCACACTCAATTGCTTGATTCATGAATTCATTCAAAGAGTTTACCTTGGGCATGATTAGCATGAAGTCCTTGACATCATCACATAAGCCTCATCAAAATTGGTTGATAAAATGATCCTCATGCCATTTAAGATCACAAATGATTATTTTGAATTCTGATGCATAGGTAGATGCAGGTCTATTTCCTTGATGTAGCTTCCTTAGCTTTGTTTTCAATAACATGTGAACAATTGGTATCTCCAAAGAAAGATATGAACTCTCGAATAAAGGCCTTGAAATCATGCAAAATATCCATATCCTTCTCAAGGATAGGTGCAAACCATGAAAGAGTAGGGCCACATAATAGAGTTCCTATGAGTTCTACTTGAGAAGCATCATCGGGGTACCTATTAGGTTGCATCCTTATGAATAGCTTCACTTGTTGCACAAATCCTCGAAACTTTGATCTTGTACCATAAAATTTCTCATGCGTGCTCACTTTTGGACTTTTCTTCATGTTAGTTGTCATGGGGGTACTTGAAGAAGATTGATTTACAATGATCTGCATCTCTTGCATTTGCCTTTGATGTTTTGTGATTACATCTTGAATATTCTCTTATTGGATACTTTGTTGGTTTTCTCATATCTCTTGGACTTGTTGTTGAATAACTTTAAGTGCATAAACTATTTCTTCACGAATAATCTCCATGGTTTATGGTTTTGATGAAGTTTGTCTTGCAAAAATGTTAGGGGAGCACTAGATTGTGCCCTCTGTCTGAACTAGACAAGATTTTGGAATTATAATTTCGATTACAAGATCACCCACGTAGGGAAAATAATACAAGAATACATAGCTGATACAAGAAGTCCCACAACCCAGGACTGATAGGTATGGATAACTTGACTAGAGATGACACATGAGATCCCACAACCCGGGATCATAGGTATGAAACAAGATATCTAGATTACAAGAACTCCCTTCAAGGAGATGAACTAGATACAAGAAATAACTTGACAGGATCTCGTACTATGAGATTACAATAGGACAAGACAGAATGTTCCAAGATACAAGACTAGACAAGAATAGAACAAAGAACAAGATTGGAACTTGAAGAGTACTTACTTGATTATCACGAATCCTTGAGCTCCCAAGAATGTAATCCACAAGACTAAGGATGTATGTGGCCAATCCCTCCTTATATAGGTGTTCAACGGTGGTTATGATTTGATGATGTCATCGATGATGTTAGCAATCCAAATAAGACCTCTGGATGTTAAAATCTAGCAAGTAGATAGTCAATGTTAGGGTTTTGGCACATTGGGGATGCAATGGAAGCATTAGTTTCCCCAAAATTTGAAGCAATCATGAGACATAGAAAGTCACATGGAATTTGAGATTCAGGATGGTTTCCTTTGTCCATGACAAAACTTGACATTCTTATGGCTAATTTGCAGCATATCACTTATCTTGGTCTTTTGAGCTACTATCTTGGCATCCATTTTGTATCCATTGAGGGGGGAATTGTTATGCATCAAGCAAAGTACGTTGAAAACCTACTTCAATGTTTTGGCTTTGAGGATTGCAAGCCAGTTTCCACACCACTTGAGACAGGATTTAGGTTCTCCAACAAGCTCTAGGATGTCGTATATATGCATGCAACATAAGGCCGGATATACAATATGCAATTTCCTAGTTGATTTGATTCATGCATAGCCCTGGCACTAAGCATTGGCAAGCAGTGAAACACATGTTTAGATATCTCAAAGGCACTTTGAGCTTAGGTCTCATTTATGTAAGAGATATTCAATGATGCAACACCTCACGCTTAGGAATTTTGTGGGGTGATATTGGCCTTTCAAGAGTGGCATGTGTTGCAATCTTGTCGTGTAAATTGGGGGCTTGTTTTCACTTATTTTCAAGCTCTTCCATGACTTTTGTGGATATAATAGGTGTAGTTATAGGTTGCTCTTCCTACGTTGTTGTTGGTTGTACTGCTTGCATGGTCTTCACTATCTAATATTATGTAATGAGCTTCTCATGTGCTTCGAGTAGCATGATATAGTCCTCCAAAATGATCTTTATAGTATTTGGAAACACTATTTGGAATTTGCTAGGACTAATGGTTGCACCAAGTGTCTCCATAGCTGCTTTAAAATTATCTTTATTTTGTTCTTGTATTCATTGATTTTCCTTTCTGGCCATTACAAGTTGTCGGCATAGTAGGCCCATGTTGCAGTGCGATCTGACGTTGCATTCCATTTGGGCTTTAAGGAGATCTTCCATTTTAGTGACTACTTGCTTGTTCTAGTCCTCAAGTTGGGCCTCTAATGTGTGATGCGTCTCTTTTAATTCCATGTATCAAGCATTCAAGGAATCGTTCTCCATACTTAAAGAATTCAATTGAGCTCACAAGTGTAATGTGTGCTCCTAGAGATGAGCATGTCGTTGGACCATGTGGCAAACGTTTCTTGAACTTGGTGCATGCAAATAAACATTTGCTATAATGCATTATCGATAGTAAACGATGAATACATTGGATTAAAATGCATGGATGCTTGGGGGTCAATGTTTAGTGTAGAGGGGATGGGAGAGGGAATGGATAGAGTGGATGTGAAGGTGAATACATCTATGAGTGGCAGTGACATTTGTAGGGGGGGTTTGGGAGTTGTGTGTGAAGTGGTGGTTGTGGTGCAATAAGTGGTGAGATGTCCATAGCATCAGATGTGGCTCTGTGTTCTGTGAATTATGAAAAGTGGTACTATTGGTGTTATGAGTGGTGGTGTGAAAAAATGATATATAGGCAAATGGTGTGGTGTAAGGTAAGATTACATCATAAAAGAATGTTCATGTTAGAGGATTTAGGAAGGGTGAGAGGAAATAAGGACTCAATACAATTGAAGCGGGGTTAGTGGACATGAATGATAGAGTAGTGGGTGTGCAGATAGGTGGGGGAAATGGAGCGAATGTAGGATCAACAAGAGGTAGAAAGGGTGCAATCGTGGGTGGGATGTAAGGGGTAGTGGTAGCAATGGATGAAACAATGGTAGTTGGCGATGAGGCTACAAGGAAGTGTTTTATAGTAAATGTAGATGTACAAGGAGGGGGTCCATGTGGAGATACTACTGAGAGATAGTAATGAGGTAGAGTTATTGGTGACGTCTCAAAAATGGATCAAAATTCTTTTCATAGCTGAGTTATGGTGGTAATAGGTGGGATGGGTTGTTTGGTCATGAGGGGGTGTTGACAGGTGGGATTCAAAGTGGTGTGTGCAAAGATAACATGGGTAAGTATTCATAACAAGAAAGATTTTCCATTCCGCCATGCGATAGGTGGGCCAAACAACCATGACATATACAAGACATTGACTATTCAATGAAAGCTAAAAAGTGTTCTTTCTAGAATAAAAATAAAGAATAAAATGAGCCAACTTTCTTTCATGTTACAACCATACTTCCCTTTGATACGGGAAATGAATGCACATAGAAAACTACTTTGTAACCAAAATCATCAAGTTGACAATCAAACTGCATGATAACTGAGGCACATGGCATACATTATGCATAGTAAATTTTGAACCACCATTAAACTGTAGAACCACATTTTTTATTCCAACAACATCACATTGGTACCAATCATCGAGTCTCACGTACCAAGAGACTGTGTTGCATAAGTAGAGAGTCATTCTTTATGTGGTGTCACATGAAAAGGAACACCAAAATCTAGGAGCTATGTGTGGAAAAGAGAATCAGCCATAAGAGGAGCCTCACTAGGCACAATACTCTCAAGTGTCAAAACATCAACATCATCAAAAACAGGATTAATTTCTTCTATCTTCTATCTTCTATCAAAGTAGATGGTGCAAGTAATTACTTAACATGCCCATCAACATGTTCTCCTTTACCTTTATCATTCTTTAATGCATAAGAATCTTTTTTCACATGTCCTTTCTTATAACAATAATGGCACTCGATATCCCTCTTCCTTGATTTACTTCTACTCTAGTTTTGTTGACCATTCTTTTTCTTGTTCTTGTTCCTTCCACATTGTTGATTCTTTCCTTCATAACAATCACGAACACTATATGCATCACTACTACTTTGAGTGCCAACCATGGACTTTCTATAGATCTCTTTCTAAAAGTTGTGGAAAACATATCTCATGATGATGGAAAGGTGCATAGCAACAAGACTGCTTTTATTTCATTATCCGTGTCCATTTTCTAAGCCAATAATTGAGAGAATATAGCATCAAAATCCTTTAGATGAGCAACAATGCAATTAGTGTCCTTCATGCAAAGGTCATATAACTTTCTCATGAGATACACTTTATTTGATGTTGTTTCTTTTTTATAAGTGTTTCATAACTCCTTTCAAAGCTCCTTTGCACTTTCATAGTCCAATACTATAAAGTAAACATTATCTACTAGGTACAATCAAAGGGTAGGCTTAGCTATTTCATGAAACTCATCCCAATCATCATCATCATCCATATCACTAGGCTTCTCTAAGATTCCATTTACTAGCTTTGAATGCCTCCTCTCAATGAGCACATCTTTAATATGATTCTTCGATAAGCCAAGTTTATCCCATCAAATTTCTAGACTTCAAAATGGTCTTTACCTTGCAAGCTACAACTTCTCTTGGGAGCACTCACACTATATGTTGATCCATTAGATGTGTCTAAGAACTCATTTGACATGATAATAGAGAACTCACTAGAGTGATAATGAAGCAAAAATAGTCCAAAGACCACTAAGGCTCAAAAAAGGTGACCAACTATCAAATTTTGGGAAACGTTTGGTAGAATAGTTGTAGAAAGTTGGATCAATGAACAAAAATGAGTAACCAAAAAAATCATGTGAGAATGTATATTCTCACACCAATAAGTTTTTGAGGGAGTAAATTCAACCACTATATAGTTGAAAATTTAAGATCTGGAAAAAATTTACTAGAGTCTCCTTTGCAAAATGACTTTTATCTACATGTATATTTCATGTTTAAAGGTGACTTGATGCTTGAAGTGCACGTTCAGGTGGGAATTTGTGTTATTTCCACATTCTTGTTGGAAGATTTGAGAGGAACCTGCCCCTCTATTGACAGTTCAACAAGAGCTTCCAGTTGTAAGGGTGAGTATAAGGCAACTTTCATAGTGACTATTGAGTGTGTGTGGCTCAGGTCCCTTATGGCTGATCTGGGTGTTGGTCAATCTTCTACCACCACATCTTCACTGACAGTCAGAGCGCATTGGTAGTTGCGAGGAACCCTATGTTCCATCATCGCACTAAGCACATTGAGGTGCATTATCATTATGTCTGGGAGACGTTCTCTACTGGAGAAATTAGCTTGGCATATGTGTCCATACAAGAGAACATTCCAGACCTTTTCACGAAGGCTTTGCCTTTGGAGAAGTTTGAAGATTTCCACAAAGCTTTGGGCTTACTTCCTTTTGTGGATTGATTCCACATAGTTTGGAACTTCCTTATACATGAGTGCCATCTCCTTGCTCATCACATCACTCCAAGGGGGGATTTGTTGATATATTTAGGTAGTGATGTGTGTGAACACATTAGGATTGTTGGGGCACTTTTTTCCCTCGTTAGGAGGTTTTTTCCCCCAATTGGTATATATACTTATTGCCTAACGGGTTACTTATCTTTGTACATTCTAGTGGTAATACATTTAGTATTGTGTGTTGTGCTCCAAGCTTCTTCTCTTTCATTGTGCTGTTCACATGCTTCCATAGACCTGGAAGTCCGACATGCCCACTGTTCACTTTCATCCCATGATCACTTTATGTTTTATATCCTTGGTTTGATTGTTTGCTTCTAACCTCTTCAAGCACTTTCTTATTCATCATCCTATGACTTTTACAAAAGAAAATGCTAGGTGTATACAAGGTTGGGTCTCCTTCTTTTGAAGGTGAAAGATTGTCCTCACACTCCATTAGGGATTATGAAGATGTCAAATGGACTACATGGTTTTGTGACTACCCTTATTGGGATTGCGTCCAAAAACATACTTGAAAATTGATTCTAGGCCGTGATGAAGTTGATGCTTCCTTGGGTGCATGGTCAAAAATTGTGGAGCTTACATTGTCCCATAACCCTATGATGTTTTCAAAATTGTTATGCTGATTTTATGAGCTGATTCTTTTCACTTCAGGTCTTGCATGATTTCTTGGAAAGCTATGGAGCTTTGAGTTTGCTTTTGTGGCTACCCCTCATGGGGATTTTTTCCAAAACCAATTCAAGATGGGTCTGGTGCTTCAATTCCTTGAATTTTTTAAGATTCTTCAACTTGTGGAGTTCCATCTCAAACTTTGGGATGCTGTTAGGCTTCTGTCGGCATGGAAAATTTTGTAAATCCAAAATTATATATTTTGTAAAATAGATTGATTGAACTTCTAGAGAGTTCAATAGATGTTCATCTGTGTAACTGAAGAAAGACAGAAGAATAAGTACTTCCTATTCATGTGACAAGCAGGATCTTCTTCCATAGAGGAGAGTAGTCAAGTCTGAGTCATACATACATAGGCAGATTGTATCTTGTAATACCTTGGTAATCATATTACATAGTACCTTTGATGCCATAACTTTGCATATATCAGTGTGTCATTTAATCTTCTATTATTCTATTATGTGTTAAGTTGTGTTGTAATGTTAGTTAGTATACAATATGGGAATAGAAAGAAACTCGAGAAATCTTTGATATTCCCCACTCCTTGAACCTACTCTATTCTACATAGTGCTATTACAAAATCTAGTACAACCAAAAAATTGGTGATCACAGTGGGACAAGGTACAAAGTAATAGCACATGATGGGAAGTATACAACAATCACAGAAGAAGAAGCAGTTGAACTATTAAAGCAACAAATTCTGATGGAGAAGGAGTATGCCATAACTTTGATGCCATAACTTTGCATATATCAGTGTGTCATTTAATATTCTATTATTCTATTATGTGTTAAGTTGTGTTGTAATGTTAGTTAGTATACAATATGGGAATAGAAAGAAACTGGAGAAATCTTTGATATTCCCCACTCCTTGAACCTACTCTATTCTACATAGTGCTATTACAAAATCTAGTACAACCAAAAAATTGGTGATCACAGTGGGACAGGGTAATAGCACATGATGGGAAGTATACAACAATCACAGAAGAAGAAGCAGTTGAACTATTAAAGCAACAAATTCCGATGGAGAAGGAGTATGCCAACATGTTTGAGTAAGTGGTTTTCAAAATACTTATAACTGCAAGCATAGCTTGGAGTGGTTGGAGGAACTACAAACTCATAGATGAATGCAAATAGAGGAGAAAGTTCAAAGTGCAATCGTGTATCTGCACAACTATGATACTTGGTGGAATGAGGTGTGATCGTGCACCCGTGATTGACCCAACTATTGGAAGCACAAGCAACCTTTGAGGTGGCCAAGTCACAAACAAATGACATAGAAAGAAAACGGGCTAAGGAGGAATTGGACAGGGAACCAGAAAGAAGAGCTTGGATTTAATTTTGATGTTCGAGCTTCTCGATTCCATTTGGATAGAGTAGCTAGTAGAAAAGCATACCATGTTACGAAGGCAGTTTGGCGCAACAAGCAAGATGGAGTCTCAAAATGAAGTAAATGTAGAGGAGGATGAAATCTCATTGGTACCCATAGACAGTGAGTGGAAGTAGTAGTAAGTCGCATTTAGTATGGTAGTCCCAATACATCGAATCAGTCGAATGTAGTCCAACCAATTTAGCAAAAGAATTGATGATCATCGAGATGTGAGTGTCATACTTTTTGACATGCAATACGATTTGCTAGAAGGGAATCCAAATGATGCAAGGGAATGTCAAGTATTTCGGCTATTGGTCATGTAAAATCTAAAGCATTTAAATGGACTCTAGAATGTGATTTGGCATTTTGTAGATTGAATACCCTACTTACACAAGCACCTATACTTCAAGGTCCAGATTGGTCTCAACCTTTCCATTTCTTTCTGGATGCTTCAGATATTGCTATTGGAGCAATTTTAATGTAGAAAGCGAGAAGATCTTGGTTCACCCTATTTATTATTCTAGTGGACGTTTACTACAGTAGAAAAAAATTATTCAGTAACTCAAAGGGAGTGTTTAGAGTTAATCTATTCTATCAAGAAATTTTGGCATTATTTGTTAGGCCATGCCTTCACTTTTCATGTTGATTATTTTTCACTGCTATATTTAGTCAAGCAGCAAAATCTTATGGTAGATTAGCTTGATGGGTTCTCTTATTTAAAAAATATGATTATGATGTCACTCACCACCTTGGATCTTTGCATATTATTGTGGATTTCCTTTCTCGATTAGATAACAATAAACCACCGGATGGAGTAGATGACTCTTTTTTTTCTGCATATTTATTTCATGTTGCAGATCAAACTAGACCAGAATTGGGCATTCCTACATGGTATGGAGAAATGATATCCTTTCTAGCAACGGGTCTTCCACCCTCTTATTTATGATCCATAGCACGAAAGAAATTAGCTTTATAGAGCCAAAAATTTTCCATTATTTTGGATCAATTGTATTATAAGGATCCGATGAGCATATGGCTTTGTTGTGTGCCCCCTTATGAAGTCCCTGTTGTGATTATAGAAGCTCATTCCAAACTTTTTGGTGGCCATTGAGGCACTGATTTAATAATGCAGAAAATATTACATAGTGGGTTATGGTGGCCTACCATGCATAAGGATGTTCGTGATCGTGTACAATGGTGTGATCCTTATCAACAAACTGGTGAACCACGTGATATTCATCGTTTTCCTTTGTAGCCCATTTAACCTCTAGAGCCTTTTCAAAAGTGGGGGTTAGATTTTATTGGTCTAATCTTCCCTCTAGCTACATCGGGTAAAACATTTATTCTTACTTGCATAGATTATTATATGAGATGGGCAGAAGCATGGTTTTTGCACCATTCAATAACCCATAGTGTTGCCACGATCTTAATTACAAAATTATTTCCATGTTACAGACTTCCTTTGGAGTTAGTTTCTGATAAGGGCACTGATTTTTTTAATCAACTTATCAAATGGATCAGTCATTATTTTAAAATTGAGCACAAGTTTAATTCCACCTACTATTCTCATTCCAATGGATTGGCTAAAAGCACAAACACGATCCTACTTACTATGATGCAAAAATTTCTTCTCGAATGTCCAACCAAATGGGAGAAGTACTTATCTTCCCTACTATGGGTTTATCGGACTTTGTATAAAATCTCCACATGCTTCACACCTTTTAAGCTTGTTTACAATATGGATGCTATCATGCCTATGGAAATTACAGTGCCTAGTTTATGGATTATTTTTCAGCAGAGGTTCTTGCTTGAGGAATCTATAATTTTACAGATCCACACTTTACGACAACTTGAAGAACATCGGTATAATAGATTTTTACTAATGTAGGTAGTCCATAATAGGCAATGATGCTAGCATGATTGACATTTATGGACTCCTATTTTTTGGATGGGTGAGGGTTTAGTTTGTTAATTCAAAATTGAAGTGCCAAGTGGGTAAATTCAAACTATCATGAAGAGGTCCTTTTTGGATTCATCAGGAGATCGGATCAACTATATTTCAGTTAGCCATGCTGATAGGCGATATTTTACGAACTCCATTCAATGGATTCAAGCTGTAACCTTATCGTGGATAATGATGTAGGCACCATTGTATATAGTGTATATAGTCTCAGAATCAAGTGACATTTGTCATGCATTAAATAAAGGCATCATGGTTGCATGCATGATGGGCAACAATTGAAGGTAGCTCTTTGAAGTGAATCTTCAATTTGACTTGGAATCATTGGTTTTCCATGTAGTATTCAAGTCCCTCTTTGTCAAATTGCACACATGCAAACTAGCGCACAATTTTCCAATGGATTTTTTTACATACTATTTAACTCTTGTGCTTCATCACCTCAATGTTTACATGTACTTTTCATTGAGAAGATTTACCTTTGCCAATAGAGTCTCACACTTTTGCAATGATTACAGACACTTTTCTGCCCAACTCCCTCAAACTGACTAACATGAACTCGTTGGTAATTCTTGATCACTTAACATAGTGGCATGTGGAGTGGTTCGAGTGTTGTGGTTTCTTATAGTATGCGTAGCTACCATGGCCTAGTATCCCCAACCAATCAATGATTAATTCATTCATGTAGTAGTGTCATGACCAATTAGAAGATGTCGGTGATCAAAGGAGATTCATAGTGTTTTGTATTGGAAACACAAGACATATGGTGATTGACCTAGCTTATATAGCCACACAACTACATGTTAGCCAACAAGGAATAATTATGCCAATAGAGTTAGCTTCGAATGCAGAGATAGAGCAAATGTTTGGCAGAGCCTACTCGAGAGAATACAAGTACGCTAGGCTCTGAGACACTAATCCGTGGAAGTTTGAATTGTGTCTAGCAAATCTGGCTATTTTCGTGCAGAAAAAACCTTATGGGGTCTCACAGACATTATATTTTTTGATGAAGGATGCGAAAGCCACAAATGGTCAGGTAAATTAGGTATATATTATTCTTTGACGAATAAAGAAGGAAGTGCATCAATTGTGCAGACCAATGTGGAAGCCTCAACAATAGGATACAAAGCTTGGTGCGTTGTTAGAATTTCTAACTCTTGTAGCCCCTCTACCTTTGTTGTGATAGTTTGTTGTAGTGGAGAAAGCAGCTTTTCTTTAAGCAGGTAAGCATGAGGGTAAATGCTTAGCTATGGACCTTACAGATCCTTTGAATGTGGAGAAGTGAGCTCGGTGCAATATTTTGCATGAAGCACTTTGACAAGCTGAAGAAGAGTGACAATGGAGATTGCAAGAACAAACGGAGGAGGAGCTCTACCAAAAACAATAGGAGATAACTGTTATAGCTACCAAAGCAACACGAAGGCAACAAGCAGTAGTCAATGAGGCTGCCCAATGATAGCAATAGCAACAACAAATGAATATCCAAGGTCTAGTGGGGCAACAATAGCAGCAACAAACACATAGCCAAGGACCGATGGGGCAATAGTAATAATAACAAATAGGAGGAGAAGGTCAAGGTCAATCATAGTTTCCTAATCAGAAATCCTAGCAACAACCAATAGGTGGCCAGCCTGTTAACCCACATCAACCAATGCAGTAAGATCAAGATTCTCAACCATCATACATAGGTTCCTCAAGGTCTTCAACTCCATTTCCACCTTCATGAAGCTCCAAAAATGTGGTCTTTTGTTAATTTGGTATCTGGTTGGATTATTTATAACTTCAGTCAAAAATGGGTTCTTGGGATGGTCAAGGGTTTGTAATACAGAGGCCCTTTATGTATTTTCCCAGTCACTTCATTACTTTTTTGAAAATTACAACAGACTTAACTACTAATCTCCAGCGCATAGCAACATATAACAATCACCATACCCAAATACGCAGAAACTTTCTACTGCTCACTTATCATCACCACTATACTTGCAATTCATCAATAACACAATCAAACATTAACAGAGTACCACAATTAATCAATACCGAACAATGACAATAAAGATGATACACCAATGTAAAGAACTTGTGTCAGAATCAAACTCCAGCACATCACCCAGACGAACAGTTTGGCGATGCACTTCATCTATTATCACTTCCAATCACTTCTTCTATTATCAAAAAAGAGTTACAACGTTTGCGTGACATCCTTTCGGTGCACGTCTGTTCCTAATTACAATTTCTACTAAATAGAAGGATATTCCTTTCATCGACCTGACACTGGCACACACGGTGGACTTGAACCTAGCAGGTAAATTTACAAAGACTAAGAATCATCAATGATTCCCTGTCTGTACATGGTTCGGGCTAGTTTAAATGTGCGGGAAATTTTTTGCTTTAAAGATTCTAACAAATCTTGTAAGATTTGAGGTTCTACTAGATGGGCATGTGTCTGCATAGAGCTGGAAGTGATGACTTGTGATAGCAAAAGATCAGCCTGATTTTGCAAAAAGGCTTCTTGCAAGTAGAAGTAATTGGCCAAAGTAGCATCACGTCGTAACTTTACTTCTTTGATCTCTGCATCAATCCTAGAGATGCGCTCCTGCTATATACCTAGTTGCTTTTCCCTACGTTCTAATTCTTACTATTGGAACTGCATAGTTATGAAGAAATCCTATCTTTCTTTCTGAATAGCTTCAATATCCTTCTTGAGTTTGATGGTCTGTCCAATTTCATCCTCGAGAGTCTGGATTTTATGGAAGAGTTCTTCAGTCTCCTTCTTAAGCTCGGTCTCCGCTTGTAACACTTTTTCTACCAGCACTTGATAATCCTTCTCTATCGTAAGAAACTGACTACGAGTGGTATCTAATAGGTTTCCTAGTGCACACATAGCATCCTCCTTGTCTGTCAGTGCTTGTTTGAGTTGAAGAATCTTAGCATCTTGAGATGCTATGATGTCATCCTTTTTAGTCACTTGTCCCTATAAAGTCGTAATCTGCTCCTGTAATAAACTTGCACCTGCTTTGGAAGCTAATATATCTTCCTGGAGAGGTGCGATGTCTGCTTCCAGTAAATTGACTTTGGATTGGTATTCGGTACACAAGGACTGGTGGGCATCATGTATTTGATGAGGGAGTTACTTGGAGAGGTGTATAAGAAAGTCCCCGATTTGGGCTAACTGGGCAAACGAGTCAGGTACTATAGAGGTAGAAATGGGTCTAGAAGGATTAACACATACGGTTGCTGAAGAGGAAGGGGGAGAATAATCGGGAGAGGAAGGGATAGGTTGAGAATGGCAAATGGCTACCAAATGATGAGACAAAGGAGGATGACTAGGAGGTAATGGCACTTTGGAGGGAGAAATGGGAGGTGTTGTAGCTTTCGATGAAGAAGGATGGATAGGGGGGTTACTATAGAAGGTTGAACATCCGACTGGACCAGCAATTCCTCAGTTTGTGTTTGCTCCGTTATATTCACAGCATCCGTGATTGTGTCGTGTACTTTCTTAGTAGAGTGGGTCTGCTGCTGAACAACCGTATCAAGAGGTTTAACATCTTCCATAACCGTGTCTGTATTAATTGGACCCTTAGGAGAAGGTGGGTGGAAAGGATATGTGCAGAAGAAGCGGTGCCTTGTAGATTGAAGGTTGATGATGGTTGTGCTTGACTCTGCGAGGGGCTGAGTTTCCTACACTTGCCATGAAAGAATTGCAAGAGATCATCGTTGTCTTCAACCTCCATAACCTACGCTGATTCTTTGTGGAACAGGAGGGTATTCATCGGAGGAGGCTGCAAGGTGAACCACTAGAAGAAGGAAAGAAAGAAGATGGGGAAGTCGAGTACAAGGGATATCACCTTTCATGAGCTACAGGGAGATCATTTGACATTCTCGGTGAATGCGCCGGAAGAAGAATAACGACCAGTTAACTGCTTTGTAGGCAGCAACATCGATCATAGAGAAAAAATGGCGAGAGACGTTGTAGGTGCATTTTTAGATATTGAGTGCGGCCACCAAAAATTGTAGGGCAGAGCACCCCAGTTCAGGTTGGCATAGGATTGCAAATTCATTAGACGACTAGCGCGGGAATGTTGTTTCATGGTCTTCATTGGCAATAGGGGAACATCTACGCTGCCATCTTGAGGGAGATGGAATCCCTCAGCCACGACATTTAGAGTCACTGCTACGCACGTGTTGAGGCATGTCATCGGCCAACAGGTCTCTGTTTGGGGGATATCAACAATAGGAGTGATTACTTGAGCAAAGAACGAGTGACATTCGATCAAATGCCATGGCAATTCAACAAATGCCAAGAGACCACATGCACGCAAAAACTTGCTCAAGTTGGGAGCTAGGCTAGCATGGAATGTGGTAATGTTTGCTAGAGCTTCCATGGCGAGCAACAGAAAGCGAATACACAATACAACAAGGAGGACACAGAGCGCAAGTACACAATAGCAAAAAAGAGGACAAAGAACTTGGGTAAGTAAAAAACACCGAATGGAAGCGTGGTTAGAAAATGCAATCATCACCACTGGTTGGGAACATGCATGCATAATGACGACATTCACGCATTAACAAAATCCCAAATGTGTAATGCGGTGGCTAACCATGGTTATGTAATAAAATGGGAACTTTACGGTCAGACAATCAACCAAAATGTGCATAATGGAAATAAGTCAGGAGAGAACACCAACATAAACTGGATGAATAATAAAAAATACCATCAAGTAATTGAGATGAAGGAGTCCTGTCATAATACGGATGAAGTTTCGACCCATTGATGGGTTTATGAAGAAGAGTACCATTTAAAGTGGATAACCAGAAAGTAGCGGGTCCAACTTGATTTGCAATACAGTAGGGACCAAACCACCGAAGCTTGAACTTGCCCAGTGAACCATTAGACTTAGCATTATAGAAAAGAACTAATTGTCCTTTGGTACAAATGGGAGTCCGGAGAAATCGATCATGTGTCTTAGCTTGCCTCAGTTGCACTTCTTGTAGCATCAGAAAACTTTCTAGACATTGTTCATCCAAAGACCGCAACACATCCAATCGGAAAGGAAAGGACTCTTGCGGTAATAGCTTATGATCCAATGCCACCCGTAAACTAGGTACCACCAATTCCATGGGTGTAATTGCCTCCAAACCATATGCCAATTTGAAAGGCGTATTTCCTGTAGCAACTTTGTAAGTAGTATGGTAAGTCCATAGGACCGAAGGAAGGAATTGATCCCAACACTCTGGACATTTCAGCACAAGTTTCTTTAGCGTGTTAAGAAGGGTTTTATTGATACTTTTAGCAAGTCTGTTGGCCTGAGGATAATACGAGGAGCTAAATTTATGGACAATCTTCAAGGTGCGGGTAAGCGCTTGCATTAAGGAATTAACAAAATGTGTTCCTTGATCAGAAATAATCTCTAAGGGAAGACCAAGGCGAGGAAAAAAATCAATCATCAAACATTTGACCACCGCTGACGCAGTTGCAGACCATAAAGCCAAGGATTCAGCCCACCGAGTAGCATAATCAGTACAGGTGAGTATATACCGATGATTAGTAACTA
This sequence comes from Ceratopteris richardii, assembly GCA_020310875.1. Classification (NCBI taxonomy): domain Eukaryota; kingdom Viridiplantae; phylum Streptophyta; class Polypodiopsida; order Polypodiales; family Pteridaceae; genus Ceratopteris; species Ceratopteris richardii. The sequence continues at coordinate 27,904,793 of CM035441.1, forward strand.
TAGCAGGAGGTGTAATGGGTCCAATGAAATCCAAGCCCCACTTTTGAAAAGGCTCAAGGGGAGAAACAAGCTGCAGTGAGAAATGATGCCATTGGAAAGGCTGCCCCAATCATTGGCAAGCATCACACTGTTTAACATAAGCAACAATGTCACGCTGCATAGTGAGCCACCATAAGCCACTTTGTAGAACTTTCGGGTAAGTAAGATCTACCAAAAAATGACCACCAAAAGGAGCAAAATGGGCCATGTCAATAACCGAAGGAACTTCATGTGGAGGAATACATCATAAGAGCGCACCAGATGGATACATGTAATATAACTGTCCTACAATGATCCAAAATCGTCGACTATACATCGCTAGTGTATGGCAAGCAAAAGTGGAAGTATTACTTGGGGAGCATCCACTAGTGACAAAAATCATCAGAGTATCATAATACGAAGATGCCATAGGGAGCTCCTGACAATCATCCTATATTGAATCAGTCACATAGATAGCAAGGGTAGTATCATCAATTCCACCGAGAAGTTCAACGGAATCAAGCCGAGATAGAAAATCAGCAAGAGCATGTGCTGACCCCGGACGATGTACAACCTCATAATCAAATTCTTATAGCAACAACACCCACCTGGCTAATCTGCCCCCTAAATGTTGCTGGCGGACAAGATATAGATAAACCAGAGCTGCATGATCCACATGAAAGGTAAATGGTCATCCTAGTAAATAGTGCCAAAATTTCTTCACCGAATAAACCAAACCCAGACATTCGTGCTCAGTGACAGAATAATTCTGTTTAGTAGCAGCTAATCATCAACTAGCATAATAAATAGGGTGGAACCACTTATCTTGTTGTTGCATGAGCATACTACCGATTGTGATGTCCGATGCATCCACAAAAACATGGAATGGAAGCTGCCAGTTCGGTGCTTGCATAATAGGAGCCTGGGTTAAGAGTGTTTTCAATTGATCAAATGCAATTTGACACTCCTCAGTCCACACAAACTATTGAGGATTGCTACTAATCAACTGATTCAGAGGAATATCTACATGTGCAAGCCACCGAAGATGTCGTTCATGCCGACATATCTGTCCAAGGAATCACCTAACTTCCTTTGGTGTCGTAGGGGTAGGTGCATTCAACACGGCTTTCACTTAAATAAGGAGTGACATCCTAGCTCAAGCATGGCTTTATAGGAGCAACTAATTTTTTGACATAAATCATTCATGTGCGTATTCACTTTTGGATTCACTAAACCCATCACTTGTGATAAAAGTGGTCAACACAAGTGGTGGAGATAAAAGGTCATTGGATTTGTTTTTGAAGTTCAAAGAGAGAGAAAACGGTCAGGGGTTTCAAGAAACAAAGCAAAAAGCATGGTGGATGCACTTAAGCAGTGCAATGGGCTAATGGGGATCCCAAAATTTGCAAAAATGTCCCTCAAAGTTACCAATTTAACGTAAAATCCAATATTTTGAAATATGCTGAGAAGCCTTTGCATATTTGTGCAAGTGGAGGAGCCATCGAGATTGAGCAATGATTCTTGTAACCCTGGAAGAACTTATAGGACCTTTCTACACTCAAATTGAACCTCAAATGAGGGTGTAGGAACTAACTTTAACTAGGTTGGACATTAGAGTGTGAAGAGGGACACTTCTTAAAAACTACTTGTAAAAGTGAACAAAAACCTTCATTTGTAGTGTTTCTTGAGAGCTCTTATGTCTTGTGAGGTTTACTTGCATGTGTGTGTATGCATGTGTTTATGTGAGACTCGTTGTGTATGTGTGTGACTCTTAGCATGGTGAAGATCTTCAACATCACAGACTCATTTCTCATATTGAAATTATATGGGCAAGAATCCATTGCTTGACATTGATTGCTATGTTTGTTGTGTGAGTGGGTCTACATTGAACACTTTGGTGCCATTTTTGGGGATGTGTCTACTTAATCAACACATTTGGAAGATCACACTTGACAAGGTAAGTGATTCAAAAACTTGTTTTCATATTTGGGATTACATTCCCTTCATTTGAAGCCTATTTTTATTAGGTTTAGTTGGGTAGATATAGAGAAATAGTAGAATTTCAATTTTTAGGGTTAGTGTTTTGTACAATTTTTTAGTTTTCCATTAAACTTTCATTTTTTTACCTTCATTTTCATTAGTTCGCTCCATTAATTTTTATCCTAACCCATAAAAGGGAAGGGGGGACTAGGGCGTGTGTAGTTGCGGAAGCATGAAAGGCCTCTCTCACAAGATTAGATGGAATATATAAAATGCAAATGCTGAAAGCAGGCTTGGATAAACTTCATCTCTCACATTGATGTGACAACAAAAGGAAGAGAAAAAAAGGCCCCCCTATATTGAAAGCGTGGAGCAAGGAGGTTTGGGAGGGTGTTGGAGGTAAAACCATGTAGTTAATGAGGGATTTAAGAATTAAGTATTAGAGTATAGTTGGACCTTGGAGAAGAAGCCAAATGGACCCAATAACAGGAACAAAAGGCACAAAAGAGCTACCTTTTATGTACATCTTGGAATCAAGGGGCAATAGAGGGAGAACTTGTTATTTCATTGTACTCGACCCCTAAAGAGGGCACTCCATTTTAACAAGAGATCTCTATGGTTCTAAAGTTATTAATGTTGGTCCAAGAGAATCCAAGCCCACATACTTGGATGATTAGCATATTTCTCATGGAGCCTTATATGATCAATCCCTTGTAAAATCAATTACATTTACCTTTGTAAAAGAACCATACTTCCATGAGGAAGTTAGGAAGCATCAAATCTCGTAGGTGATGAGAGAATATATCCTATACTTTAAGATTTACGTTTAGGTGGACTTTTGAATTTGAATTCAAAAGATTGGCTCCAAACTCAACTATAAAAATAGATAAAAAAGACACGCATGGAGATGCCTCGACTAGGAGATCAATTGAGAGGAATACATTGTGATTTGAGTGCTCACTCCATAGCTCAATTATTTCCTCACATTGTGCAATAGATTATTGCCGAACACATTGTATTTCTATGTGATCTTGTACATAGATTTTCATTACATCTTTACTCCACTTATCTGCCATGACTACATCAGTACAATGATCTTCTCAGAGCCTCTCCGTGTATGATTGATCATTTGTCATGATTTAAAGCATCATAGATTCAGTATACTGTCTACTTTATAGCTACAAAATCTCATTATCATTGCTTCTCTGAATTGTGAGATATATTCACTTCATTACTCTCTAGTCTATTGACTGATGCATCTCAAAAATATTGGGCAAGTCCTATGATTTGCTAAACATCATACTCAGAGTGTAGTTCATCTTTTTTTTTGAAATCACTCATGATTGGTAGATGTCTAAGTCAATTAAACATCACCAAAAGGAATTAGGCTGAACAAGTGTAAAGACTAAAATAGCAAGTCTGACCTTGGATCAATTTCCTACCTATCTGTTTTGATCCATTGATTAGTGGATCATGTTTCAAACAATATAGGTGATTAATTATGATCATTAGCAAGCTAAAGAGGCCCATTACACTCTCCAACAATTGTTCTTGGTTGGTGTGAAGCACGTTTAAGCAACACCACTTCATCTCTGAAGACTATCCACCATGTCGTCCAACAATTAGGGTCATTAGGAGAGTAAGATTGAAGAGCCCTCAGGTACACAGAGAAGATGGGTGAGCTTCAATGCTGCCCCATTAGAACTGTTAGGGTCATTGTGCCTAGAACTGCAATCAGGGGTTGAAAAAGGGTTTTCAGAGACTTTCCTCCTTGCCACCAAAGATATCATACAAGATATAATTGAAGACATTGCCACTTAAACGGCTGTAGAGATATCACCTTGGAGGGAGTAGATGAGGGTAGAGAAATCATTCAAATAATTATATCCTTAGAGGGAAGATTGAACATAACTTAGAGGGTTAGGGTCAAAACCATTAATGGGATGCATATAAATGTTAAGGGGATAAAGATAGTGGAAATATTAAGAACCTAGTCTCCATGCTAAAGAGAATGGCATGTGACTCTCCAACCAACTTGCCATTATATAGTGTTGGGTACTAATCGTGAGCTTTAGAGTAAGGAGTCCACATATGCATGTGAAACATCCATAGTAAAAACTTTTGAAATAGGTGGAATATAAGTATCTCCAAACAATTTGTTATCTTGGCCTATTTATATGCACCTCTTGTGCATGGGCCTAACAAAAAGGATGGATACTCTAACATTTTGAGAAATCTACTCAAATTCACTAAAACTTGCCTTGGGGGATGAGATTTGATTAAGTTTAACCAAAACATATGACTTAGAGGATTCTACTATGGTCCACTCCTAACCAACCTCCACTGCCATATTTCCTCACTAGAGGAATTCTATTTTAGATCTAGAATTAGGGTTGTAGTAGAATGTAAGAGAGTGTCCCTTGACTTTTGTTAGCCCAAGTTCAACTGGAACAAAACAAATCCTAAATTAATCACAAAATTAGCCAACTTAGGACACTCAAAGTCTTGAACTTTATCTTTGAACTTGAACTTGAGCTTGGACATCCATCAGTTAAGTATGGCATCTGTGTACCTAAGTATCGACTTAGGGACTTGAGGAGGAATAGACTATACCTCGATCCCCTACAAGTGCATATAGTGGGGATTCACGCTTTAAACATCAATCCAAGAACTATCATAACCTAGCCGAGTGTATGAGGACATGCATTCAAATGACGGTCAATGCAAATGTGAACTAACAAAGATGCATATAAGTGTAAATTACCACATTCAAGCTTTCATGGTTGGCTATGGTGTCGTGACACTTGTAGCAACAACCAATAGTAAATCGAGTTTTTCTCTAAGCTCTGAACTTGGAATATAGGGAATAGTGGGTTTATTTCAAAGCTCTCGAGAAGACGCATCCAATGATGGTATTTTCACTCGATTTTGACACTTTTCCTTCAAGCTATAAGAAAAATACTGAGCCAGAGGAATGACCTACCTATGCTTTAGCACTTCCTACACTTCACACACTCATTACCAATAGCAAAAAAGCACTACCATGGATAGACAACAATTCAAAGCACTCTTTTCAAGCCTTATACATGCATCAAGATCACAAGGAAGAAGATACAGAGAGGAGAAGACACAAATTCGAAATTCTGTGCTCTTGATTCTCACAATGGCAAAAAGTCCTTACAAAGAGTCACAAAATGACTTATATACTTGTGCCCTAACAATTGTCCTTTCATACAAGAGACCGGCACTTTATTGACTAAAAGACTAATTCCCTACTAGTTTACAAGGGTAATGATACAAATATCTATAAATATCCATCTAGAGGACTCTTGTAGTGCATTTACATCGGAAAATATATTACAAGGTGACTATGTTACAAAAAATAAGGTGTCCAAATTGGAGAAATTTTGGGGCCCTTCTTTTTCTCTACATCTATGCTCTTTTGTGCTCTACAACACTCTCCCCCTCTTTGTCTATGTCGTCCCTTGACATGGTTTGCTTCTTGTCTCTAGTTCTGTGCCTGTAGTCGATTTGGTTCCTTATTAACTGATAGCCTCTATATAGTTGACCATTGCCAGCTCCTGTGGAAGTCATAATGATATAGTTTTATGAGTGGTCAAGAAACTTATCATAACTGGGGCTTGTTGCATTGGTTTTGGCCTATTAAGTCAGACTACCACGTACGCAACCAGTGGAAGGTATGAAGGTCTGGATTTTCAGCCTTTGATTTGGACCTCCCAAAGATCAAGAGGTTGAAGCACCTTCCACGGCTCGAGATCTCCCGAATATCTTCTTGCACTTCTTCATGGGTAATTGTTGGCCTTAATCCATCCTTGCCCATTGCGTACTTCCCACTATTGTGTGCCCTTGTGGGGCTCTGTGCAGAGATGGATGTTGTGTGCCCCTGTAGGGCTTCCTACAGAGATATGTCTTCAGATTGATCCTATTTAGTGAAGCTTCTTTCTTGGTTTTCTTCTTTTTTTCTTTTTTCTTGACTCTCCTTCAACACCACCCCCTCCTGAACTTTATCGTCCCTGAGAGGCTTTGGATGTCGACGGGAGTACATCCTATATACTTGTTGCTTTGCTTCATTAAGCAGATTGGCTTCACGTATCATGAGTTGCTTCCATTGTTCTACTTTTACACTGTCATATGGTAGCTATCTATGGTCTGCAAAGAAGATTAATTCATACGCCACAAGTCTGGCATTCAGATAAGTTGATATCTTCAAGAAAATTTTTGAGTCAATCTCAAAAAATATGGTAAAAACTTCTTCCTCAAAAGTTTGCATGTATGGGCTCGGCAAAAACATAAGTTTGGAGGAATATGCCATGATTGTAGGATGACTAGGCATAACAGATATATAAAAAATTAGGATATCTATGCCCTGGTTAATGCCCATGAAATTCAAAAATGTATATTCTTCATGCTTAAAAACTTTGAGTACTGTGAGTATCGTACTGAGGATTTTATTGGTCATCGTTATTGTGAGATCAGGTACTGTCGCATAATGGTTTAACCAAAACTCGATGGATCTCACCATATATTCTTCTGTCGGTAAGTAGTTGTGCGGTGGACTTGGAAGTAAAGGGTAATTCAACCATTGCTTATTGAGCTTACCAGTTCTTTGTAAATCCAAAAATTCCTGTACATCACGTCGACTTGGCATCGTGCAAAAAGAAGCATTCACCTGGAATAAATATGGTGCGGCTTGCCAATGCAGCCGAATGTTGGATTCTTTTCCAAAAACTTCCTTCTCCAAAATGGTTGTGCGGCTTCAAATTCTTCTTGAGTGTAAGTGAATGTGTTTGTCGTGAAGTTCAACTGGTCATCTGGATCTTTTTGTGTAATCTACTTTATATGATACGTCTGCTCTTTCAACAACCCATAAGGTATGAGGAACAACTTTATTATATGTTCCAGGTCTTTGCCTTTATTTTTTTCTTCTTTCATTACTTTGACTACTTCGTTTTCAAAATTTTCCATCAACCGGGACACCACTAGTGCCCGTTCCTTCTGACTTAGTTATGCAGTATACGACATTGGATGATCATCACTAGGTTCCACCGCCTGCTCTCTTATTGGTGAATGATAGAGCGGGGGAGATAGAGGACTTATCTCTACCTCCTTAGTAGGATGCCTTTGTTGTGGCTCTACTAGTGTCGCAATTATTGCTTGTTGCTTTATTTGAGCTTCTAATTGTGTAATGAGTTCATCCTTTTCTTTGATTTCATTGGTATCCTTTGTTAATGCTTCTTTGGCTATCAAAAGTTCATTTCCTATGGCGGCTATTTGATGAGTGTCTTCATTATAGACCACAAGAAGTTTGTCTTCAGCCGATTTCCATCGCTTTCTGAGTTCGTTAGTGTCATTCGTATACCATCTTTCCCATTCTTCTCTGATAGCTTGCTCTTGTTTTAGCTGATCTTCATACTTTGCAATTTGAACTTCCAATACCTTTGTGTCGCTTGCGGTCGTTGCTTGTGCTTCTATGAGTTGGTTGCACAATATGGCATTCATAAGTTCTTTATTTCTATTTCTTAAATTGTCGGTTTCCTTCATATATACTTTGATTTGAGTATTGAGCAGCTTACTTCTAGCGTTCATTCTTGTTTTTGCTACTTCACCTCCTTCATATTCTTTTTTTGTAGCTCTGTGAGTTGTTCTTGGAGCTTTTGGTTCTCCTGTGTTAGCACGATGCATTTCTCCATGCCTTCTTTGACTTCTGATTCCTTGCTCGAGAGTGCCTGTTGAACTTGAATTAATTGTGCAGACAAGTTTTCACTCATCACTTGGAATTGACTTCTCTCTCTCTCTCATGGCCTTGTCATAGTCTGCATCCATTTTGAGCATTTGTTGTTGCGTGTCCATAGCCATTTGTATCATTTGCTTCACTACTGGCTTTAATTGAGTTACATCCACATTTAACCAAGTTTGCGGTATAATTGGTTCTTCACCTATGGTAATGTCCTTTCCTTGTGCCACGTGTAGTGTTGTTTGGTGGGGCTGTCGAATATGTAGCTGTATCGTTGGCTAAACCTCTTTATTTACTCCCTTCCTTTGTGGCTTATCATCTGGAATCTGAATCACAGTTTTTACCGGTCTTTGTTGCGATAGTACATCTTTTTCTAGCTTTCTTTGCAACTCTTCTTGGACGAGTGGTACCACATTTGTTTTTGGTGGGGATGCTTCTTTTACACTGATCTTGGACTCGAAATTCAACTGAATGGTGTGCTATGCTTCAAATGGTTCTTCCTGATTCTGTGCTTGTGAATTTTGATGAATCTCTGCCCAATCTTCTTCATTCATCTCTATTCTTATATTTGTTTCCAATGTATCTTGTTCATGAATAGATTCATCATTGGAACTTGAATCATCAAGACCCAATTCCTTGTATCTGGCAGCTTGTGATGGGGTGTGGTCTTTTTGAATCTGTTTCTGTAAGCATCTGGACTGCCTGTATTGGTGGCCTTGTACAATAAGATTTACCTAGCCTCGCATGTAAGTATGTGTTTCTTCTAAAGTAGTTGATAGATACCTTTGTGTTATTGGAGGTTGAGTTAACAAGACCCGTGGTAATATATGTGTTCATTTAGATTGGGGGGTCTCATGTACTTCTTCTTCTCTAGCCGGCTTGTCTCCACGCATTGTAGTTCTCGAACTCGTTCCCACTTCTTCTCTTGATATGGATGCTTTCTTCTTCTTTGGAATTGTTGCAGACTTCACGTACCTTGCCATTTCAATACAGGTTGGCATTAATCGTAAGCATTCCTTCATTTCTAGTGCTTCGTAGATCAATAGGGTCAAGGCAGAGCTCCCATTCAAAAATTTCTTATGGTCCATTTCTTCTTAGCTTCTAATCGTTCCTGTATGTATGTTGTAAAGGTTCCTGTATGTATGTTGTAAAGTTGACTTTGTTCCCGATTTGCCTCATACCATGAGATAGCAATTGAACTACAATCTTTCGAGGCACTGTATATCTGTTCATCCTTGGGAAACAAAAATGTTGATGCACCATACAAACTGACTCTTCAATATCCATCCTGTTGATTTCCATAAAGGTCTTCTTTTTAGTGTCGTGACATTCATTTTTGAGATTCATTAGGCCGTCTTGATTCCATCCAAAAGATTTGTTGATGAGCTCATGCATAAATCGAACATGTCTCCATTCTCCAGTTTTGTTACGAACTGTGGCTTTAGGTACTGAGAGCATATCCACCGCTGCCTGCAGCATGTTCATCACCTGGTTACATCGTTGAAAATCTGGTAGCTAAATTGGAAGTCGTAAAAATGCATCAATTCTTACCCTTGTCCATACTTCCGTAATGATTGGTAATCCATGTTGTAGAGTTTGGAAATCCTACGACACCAATGGAAACTGATGGTCTCTCTGTGTTGACTCCAAAGGAAGAACCAGGACCTCTTCCTCATGTGTAGCTTCCGAATGCATCAATTCCTACCCTTGTCCATACTTCCTACCCTTTTCCATACTTCTCTAATGCTTGGTAATCCATGCCACCCATTGGTCTTTGTGGAACCAATGACCTCTTGCTTTCATAATTGACTCCAAAGGAAGAACCAGGACCTCTTCCTCATGCATAGCTTCCGAATCAGATGATGCCATCTCCACTTAAAGCACACCACAATCAGTGCTAAAGTGGTTGCATGACTTATCTCCAACTAATCGCCATAAATCGAATAGTTCTCCGACTGACTTGATGTCGTCCTTCCCGTGGGTGTGAGGAAGGCAATACCTCAGATTTTTTTCATATAATTTTTTCTTATTTTTGCTAAAAGAAAACAAAAATGTTAGTGAATAGCTGAAGCTTTATTTTATTTTAAATTATTTTCCTTGAGGTTATTGTACAAGTGCTCTCCTATTCCCTGGGAGGGAAATGTGCATCACTAATAAGTAGAAGAAGAATTATGCGCCGAATGCATGGACTTGTAATGTGGTCCTATCATGCACGTTCAAGGTGTATGGAACTCAAAATGTGTGCAAGAAGAAGTTTTTGGTGGGTTTGTAGATGGTGATCGAGATTTGGATATCCAAATCAGCTTTATTTTGTTGTTCTTGACTGCAACTTTGTCTCCTCTTCTGCTTTGTGTAGCTATCGTATTGTGATTCTTCTTTGCTTGCCATACATATCTTTGAGTTGATTTCTTTGAGTACTCCTGTTTCTGCAATTTTGGGTTATCATGTCTTTCTTGCTCCTTTGACTTTGTTTTGGATGGATCTTTTGTATTGGTGTCTTTAGTTTAGTTTTCTTTGTTGGCATAGTTGATTTGGGAATCCATATTTGCATTCTTGAGGGTTGAGCAACGATCGATTTCTTTGGGATCCATAATTGAACAATCTTTTGTAGACCTAGTGATCCAGCTTGGCTTGTATTCTTGAACTGTTGTTGGTTCCTTTGTAGGTGATGGCTTTGTTGTTGATGATATGCTGCTACTTGATCTTTCGAAATCCATGCCTGTCTGGTTCCTTGAATGGGATATATTCTAATGTGTGAAGTTTTGGGTTGATTACTTTGACTAGTCTCTCTTAGGCTCAAATCCTCACTAGGGACCTCAATGGAAATGATGTTAGTTGAAAGGTCCAATGATTGATGAGGAGGTGTGAGATTATTAAATGGTGTAAACATAAGTGAAGTACTAGGAGGTGAGGGTTCCACAGTAGAGGTAGATGGACAATCACCTTCATGCATGCTTAATTGATCTCTCAGAGCTAAGCAAGTTGATTTGACTGGTCTTTCATCTAATAAGCTAAACACTTCTCGATGTCCTATCTTGGTTGAGATGTAGCCTAAGGCTAGTTGGATGGTTACCTCATATTCATATATCCAATCTTGACCTAGCACAAGTTCTTCTAATAGATCTTGATCATGGCACACTAATAATTTTTGTTGCATTGTGTTATTTCCTAGGTGCAATGATAAGGTTATCTCGCCAATGCACTCAGTGACATTGCCTCCTATTCCAATCAAATGTGCTTTGGTTGGATGTAATTGGGCTTTGGGCTGAAGATTCAAAGAGGATCTTATGCAACTGATAGTTGCTCCTGTGTCAATGAAGGCATCCACCAAGTGGTACTCCTCTGTTTCCACTCCTAAGTTCAGATATGGTTGCCTCACTTGATGTCCTAGGGTTTCTGAGGCCCTAAAATTAGCCATTGGGATGGGCTATTCACCTTGGCGATATCTTTCATCCCGTTCTCGCATCCACTCTTTCTGTTTCCTTATTCGTTCTAAGGCTTCCTATCATGCTTCATCGCGTATTTTTTTGTCTTCTTCTCGTCGCTCTTTGCTTCTAGAAGTCTTGATAGCATCTCCTCTGTTAATGGCTCTAAATACTTCTTAACTCGACAGCCACTTATATAGTTTGGTAGTACTTCTCCATCTAGGGTTGCTAAATTGATGGCTCCACTAGTTGATATGCGATTGATCACCAAGGGACCATATCCTCTTTTTTGCAGCTTCTTCGCATGTTGCTTTAATGTATATACCAAGACTAAATCTCCTTCTTTCAAACCTTTATCTTTGATATGAGCATCAAAGTATGCCTTTTGTCGCCTTTTTGCAGCATAAATGCCTGCTACCGCTTGTAATCTAGTTTCATGTAGCTTCTTGATTTGGTCCAATTGATGAGATAACTCATGTCCAGTCCATTCATAGGTTGATGCTACTCTAAGAGTAGGAACTAGAAAATCTATTGGTAAGATGGCATTCTGGCCGTACACGAGATTAAAAGGAGTAGTTCCTATGGCTGTTTTGTATGCTACTCTAAATGCCCATAAAGCATGGTGCAACTGCTTATCCCAATCAGATCTTCAATTATTAACTATTTCCGTAAGCACTATACACACATCTTGTTTTAACTTTCAATCTGTCCATTGGCTTGTGGGTGATAGGGAGTTGATTTCTTGTGAATCACTAGGAATTCATTCATCAAGGATTCTATTACTTCATTGACGAAGTGTGTGCCTCTATCACTCACAATTTCTATTGGCAATCCAAATCTAGTGAATATGTTCTCAAAGAGAAACTTAACCATGGTCCTTGCAGCGTTCTTCTTAGTTGCCTTGGCTTCTACCCATTTGGTCAAATAATCCGTTGTTATAATTTTATACTCAGCATGAGAACCTTTTGCTGGTGGGCTAATAGGTCCTACAAAATCTATTCCCCGTTTGGTAAATGCTATGGCACTTATCATAGGTCATAATGGCATTTCATCTCTTCTAATAGGATACTTTGTTTGTTGGCAAGTGTCACACCTTTGGACATATGTGGCTACATCTTGATATAGATTTGGCCACCACAATCTAGCAAAGAGAATCATTTTTGCAATTTTATCTGCAGAAAACTATCCCCTTGTGGCTCCCGTATGAGCCATTTCCAAAAGTAAGACATTACTCATCTTCATGGATGCGCATTCCTAATTGGTTGTCCCTTCCTCTCTTGAAAAGTTGTTTGCCTACGAGTACATAATCTTTGCTTTGTTCCTCAAGGGCACATTTTATTTCCCAACTAGCTCTTTCTGGGTACTCTTGTGTTTGAGGGAATTTCACTAGAGGCATACTCCATCTCGGTGCTATTGTAGAGTAACATAGAGTAGAGTTCTCTTCATGTGCTCTTTCTTGACAAGTGGGGCATGAAGAGACATAAGCATGTGTAGCTTTCTGCATATCTGGCCAATACACTCCTAATCTCTTAAGCTCTTGCTAGGTTTCCTTAAAACTTTGATGAGTCTTCCATTAATTCACGTGTGCTTTTTGAAGCCACATCTCTTGCTCATCTTCTTCCACACAGCTCAAAAGTAATCCACTTGACTCTTGATGGTATAGGCTTCCAGCTATGATATGGAGTTTTTTAGTTTTCCATAACTCCTTTCTCTTGTCTAAATTGATCCTATGTTGAGGTCCATGCATGAGTATGAGAATCAATTTTTCAGCCCATCGTGGACATACTTCCAGGTTGAAAAGATAAGTATCTGGAAAATCATCTGGCACTCCTCTAGGAGGCTCTCCATGTGTCATTCTAGATAGGTGATCAACACGGATGTGTGTATTTTCTTTTTTGACTACTACTTCAAAGTCAAATTCCATTAACAATAGAGACCATCGTACTAGTCATTCGATATTACAAGGCTTATTGACTAGATACAATAGAGCCTGATGATCAATGAAAAATTTGAATTTCTTTGCCAATAAGTAGTGTCTAAATTTCTTCAATGCATATACCATTCCTAACACTTCTTGTTCCATAGTAGTGTAATTACGCTCCGCTTGGTTTAATTGTCTACTAGCATAGGCTATAGGGTGGTCTAGTTTTCCTGTATCTGCTGGCTATGCTAAGATGCAACTAATGGCAAACTTGGAGGCATCCACATGAATATGAAATGGTTTATTCCAATCACGCACTTTCAAAATGGATGCTGAACTCAAATGAACCTTTAATTTGTTGAACACCTTTTCACAATCTTCTGTCCAGGTAAACTGAGTCAGCAATCCATAAAGAGGCCTCGCAATTATGGCATACATGTGAATCTACGATAATATCCACAATGTCCCATAAATGCTTGCACTTCTTTAGCGGTCTTTGGTCTTGGCAATACCTGAATTACTTTGATTTTGTCTTCATCAATGGAAATTCCATTCTTAGAGACAATGTGTCCTAAGATCTTTCCTTGTCGAACCATGACGCCACATTTTTTTGGATTAAGACATACTCTATAGTGACGACATTTGGCAAATATTTTTCTTAGTTCTGGGATGTGCTCCGATCTTATAATTGAATAAGTACATAAATCATCCACATATACCTCCATACTCTTTCTCAAGAATTCCTTGAACACATGGCCCATTAGTCTTTGGAAAGTGGTCGGGGCATTAGTTACACCAAATGGCATAATGCTAAATGCATAGACTCCCCATTCAGTTGCAAAGGCTATCTTGTGTTGGTCATCAAGAGCAATGGCTACCTGATTGTATCAAGAGAAGCCGTCAAGAAATCTATAGACTTCCTTGCCTACAACCCTTTCCAACAGATGATCTGTGATGGGTAGTGGGTAGCTATCACGTATGGTGGTGGCACTCACCTTTTTAAGGTTAATGCACACCCTTAGTTTGCCATTCTTTTTAGGCACTACCACTAGTGGTGATACCCATTCCCTATGTTCAATTTCATAAATGATGCCCGCTTCTAACAATTTATCTATCTCCTCCTTAATCTTTGCCGAATAAACATCATTATAGGTGTATGGTCTTTGTTTGGAGGGCTTGGCTTCTCTTGTCATAGGGATTCTATGAGAACAAATAGAAGGATCTATACCTTTTAAATCCTTATATGCCCATGCAAAGACATCTCAATAGTCCGTTATAAGTTGTATTAATTCTTGTTCTTCCTCAGGCGAGACATCTTGTCCTATGAAAGTGCATCTCTCTTCTCCTTCTTCAATAGCTACTACAATCTTCTTGGTCAACTGTTTATTGTCATATGCTATCCCTGGTTGTGCTTTTCATTTTGGCATCTGAATAGCAATCTACTTCATATTCCTTGAAATGTTCAGGTACCTCGAATTGGTCTTGAGGCGCATTTTCTTCTTTTTCATTTTCCATGTCTGGTTCATTTTCTTCCATTTGCATCATTCCTTGGCTTGATTCATTTGTTATGGCACGTACTTCTTATTTCCCGTTTTCCTCCTCAAATGTTTCCCTTTCCATTTCTATGCTCTCATAGTCTTCATTCCGCTCTTTTTCAATCATCTCTCCTTCATCTGCTTCTTGGAGAATAGCCATGTAAAGACTTACGTCATATTCTTCCTCATCTATGCATTCATTCATAGTTATTACTTCTTCATTTACGCACACATTAAGAGTGGCTAAAATTTCCATCCAACCATGGGGTTCAAACTCTTCATATAAGAATATTTGAGGCATGTAAGCAGGATCTTCTATAGGTCTAAACACTCCTTATCCTGGCTGCCATTTTTGTCTCCTTTCTTCTTCCCTTTTAGCTGCCTTGCACATCCATAGGTGAGTATCTTCGTTCATCCATGTTTGACTATTCGATCCTACACAATGAATGGATAAATTATCATCTTCCTTGTGTATCGGGTTCCATGCCGTGGAGGGACATCTTGATAAGTATAAGTATGGATGTTTATCCTGGTTGTCGTTCCTCCATGCTGCAAGTAAACTATGTCTTTTCCCCAGTCTTGCACTACCTTGAGCTCTCTCATGAAAGGCCTTCCAAGTATCATCTCATAATTGCTAGCCTTTTCAAATTGAAATATTGCTAAGGTGTGCTCGAATTCGACTCCACAAGTGGTAAATACTATGTTTTCTAATAATCCTAAGGGTCGTTCCATGTGTCCATTTGCCATTTGAATCTTCATCCTAGTGGGTCATAGGGCTGGCTTTCCCCATTTCTCCCATATTTCTTTGGTAGCAATTCCTACTCCAACTCCCAAATCTAATATGGCTTTTGTGGTATTACCTCTGTGAGTGATAGGGAGGCACGTGTTTCCTTCATCTCCCTCACTGAAATCTCCATTTTTATCAACTGGGATTTTCACAGTAGCTACTTCATCTCTCATCTCGCTTTTGTCTGATTTTGTCTCTAACTGGCTGGTGATTTTCTCTCTCAATTGAGGCTTCACTTTCAAGAGTTCTTCTAGAGTCAGTGTACATGGTATTTTTACTTTTTTAAGGTTTTGTATTATGTAAGAGGTTTGGATTGATGGGTTCTGCTCCTTTCTCCTCACTGAGGGAGCATGATATAATTCAGAGTTATGTTCATACTCCCCCATATAGTTTGGTAAAACATTCACACTGTCTTCGTCATCCTTGTTGTCATCAAGTTGAGAAGATCTACCTGGATTTGATTCAGGAATTGACAATTCAAGCGTGCCTACTGCTTCTAACTCCTCAAAAGGTGGTTCAATTCCTTCTGTTTTCTTCCATCTATCTTCTTGGACTCTTGCCCATAAGTCTCTAGGCCATTCCGCATCTACTTAAGGGATTGGGATTGGAAGTACTCCAAGAACTATCCTCACTCTTAACACTTCCTTGATGTATTTTTAAGTCTTCCGCCACATTGTCTTCTAGATCGATACACTCCTTCATGGGTTCTTGTAAACTTTGGAATCTCTTCACATATACTAAGGACCTCAATGACCCATTCACCAAAGAATAATGAGACCATTTTATTTTGGGTGGATCTCTCTTTTGCACGACATCTATCCAAATTTGCTTGAATCATCTCGCTACTAACCTCACTGATTCCGTAGGTGACTGCTTGAAACTATGGAATAATGATGAAGAGTTATTTTTTATTCTAGTCTTAGTGAATTCCTCAATCAATTCCTGATATAATTGTTCCATGTTTTGAAAATTATTAGGATCTAAGGGTAGGAACCATGCTAAGGCCGTGTTTGTGAGGGTTAGGCCAAATGATTCATATTGGATCATGAAATCTTTTACTTGTTTAGCTCTTACCACTTGCTTGAATTTAGCAATGTGATTGTATGGCTCACCAGAACCATCATAGTGGCTTCTCATGCATTTGGCAACTTGAATTGGTCTTAATCTTCTTCCAGGTTCAGGCGGTCTTGGCATTACAGGGAAAATTGGTCGTCCTATTGGTATACCTGCATCTCTTCCTACTGGTGGTCAACACGAATTTTGGTGAGTTCCTTGGGGATTTTGAGAAGTAGTGGCTTGATCCCTACACAGGCATACAGAAATGTTCTGATATTTCAGCCTAGCTCTCTCTAATTGAGTCTTGGGCTAGTATCTCGTCTGATTCTTGTCTAGGTAAGTAATATGAGAGGGGTTTTCGGGATCTTGTACCTCATAGATGGTGGCTGATTTGTCACTTCTTCCCACAACGAAGAATTGGTTTTAAGTAAATGATCCATTCCGTTCACCATGTAGATATCCATTAAGGAGTCATCTTGGGGAGTTAAGTCTCCTCTCCAAACCCTAATTACAATGGACTTCCCTCTAGGGGTTGACACCTGTTCCTCTTTAAGGCATTATCTTCTTCCCTTTGCTCATTGATACTCTATGGATGCTCTGTGACTGGATACATAATCCCCGTTTTATCCATATAGAATCCTCCCACATACTTGACTATTGGTCTAGGCACTATGTGAGCATCCCTCACTTTCTTCAACCTTGCCAGTGATCTATTCGATCCATCTATGTAGATGGGTAGGTCATGTTGATTGGTGTTCACATATTCTAAGGAGGTTTTGTACTCTCCCTCAATGATAGACATTAGGTCTGCTATGGGTATAGAGGTATGCATTCCTCTGAGGTCATAATGATTTCTTTTTCAGACTCACTCGAGGTCTCTAAATAATGTGAATGAATACTAGGCTCGGCTACACTTCCTATAGATGATACCACACTCCTTCAGCTTCCTAGGACTCTTCCCGATCTCAAGTTCATTCACTAATGGATCTATTTGAGTCTGGACAGACCTTGGCTCCAAAACTCTCTTCATAATTTATAGATATGTATATTTTTTTTTCTTAATTTGGAGTCTCCTTAATGAGGTATCACTGATATTCACTGGCATGACACACGATGCTTGCTCTTCAAATGACACCCAATACCTAGATTCCCACAATATCTGGCCTCCACGACACATGATAAATGGGATCCAAACGACACCTACAGTTGACAACACTCGACACTTGAATGACTACCGACACACGACACCTGAATATCACGACAGTTGGATCAGATCATGACACTGGAGTATCACGACACTCAGATAACACAACACCTAGCCATGCAACACTCAGATAACACGACACCTGGCCATGCGACACTCAGATATCGCGACACCTGGCCACGTGAAACTTAGATATCACAACACCTCGCCATGTGACACTTAAATATTGCGACACTCAGATATTGCGACACTGAGATATCGCAACACTAACCCAATGTCACACGATTCCTAGATATCGCAACACTTGGGGAGTGAAAGATATCGGTGACACACGATATCTACCAAATATCGCGACACACGGGAATTCAAGTATCGCGACACTTGAACTCAATTAGTCATGACATTTGGATTTTTCTCACACACAAGTAATTATTTTAAAAAACTAGATTAATGAATCTTCTCTTAGTGCCTATTTCCCCTTCTCTAAGTGCCCGAATCATAGAAATTCTCACATGAACCCTCGATATCTCCCTCATGACATCTGTCGTAGATCGTCTCTCTATTTCTCCTGATTTAAATTGAAATTTTAGAACAATGACTTGGTCAACTCACCTCACCAAGCTGCCCTCAAGCTCACTCCAACCAACACTTGCTATTTCTAACTCCAAAAGCCACGACATCTGCTCTGCGACACCTGTCGTCTGTGCTCTTGTGACACTTACTAGGAAACAATTGATATGAAACTCGCTTATTTTTTGGTTTTTATACCTCTGAATTGCACAAAGGCTGAAAGGTAAAGAACAAAATAATTGGGATTTGAACCTACTTACCTATCCTAACTCTCTTCATCTCTTCTACCTACTCTAACATGCCTCTCTAGCTCACTTCCCTAAACTAACAACTCACTACACACACTCCAAAAGTGAGAAGTAGTAAGTGCGGATGAGAGTGACTTACCAGAGAAGAGAAATTTGCAACTCCTCTACTCACTTCAATGCTAAGAGCTTTCATCATCACACGAATGCCTCGGTTTGATTCCACACTTCTTGGCAACCGCGCCAAAAAATGTGTGTACCTAAGTATTGACTTAGGGACTTGAGGAGAAAGAGACTATACCTTTATCCCCTACAAGTGCATATAGTGGGGATTCACGCTTTAATTATCAATCCAAGAAGTATCATAAGCTAGCCGAGTGTATGAGGACATGCATTCAAATGACGGTTAATGCAAATGTGAACTAATAAAGATGCATATAAGTGTAAACTATCACATTCAAGCTTTCGTGGTCGGCTATGGTGTCACGACACCTAGAGCAGCAACCAAAAGTAAATCGAGCTTTTCTCTCAGCACCAAACTTGGGATATAGCAAATAGTGGGTTCATTTGGAAGCTCTCAAGAAGACGCATCCAATGATGTATTTTCACTCAATTCTAACACTTTTGCTTCAAGCCATGAGCAAAATACTGAGCCACAGGAATGACCTACCTATGCTTTAGCACTTCTTACACTTTGCACACACATTACCGACAACAAACAAGCATTACCATGGATAGACAACACTTCAAAGTACTCTTTTCAAGCCACATACATGCATGCAAGCTCACAAGGATGAAGATACAGAGAGGAAAAGACACAAATTCGAAATTTTCTGCTTTTGATTCTCACAATGGCAAAAAGTCCTTACAAAGAGTCACAAAATGACTTATATACTTGTGCCCTAACAATGGTCCTTTGATACAAGAGACCGACACTTTATTGACTAAAAGACTAATTCTCTACTAGTTTGCAAGGGTAATGATACAGATATCTATGGATATGCATCTAGAGGACTCCTCTAGTGCATTTACATCGGAAAATATATTACAAGGTGACTATGTTACAAAAAATAAGGTGTCCAAATCGAAAAAATTTTGGGGCCCTTTTTTTTTTCTCTACATCTCTGCTCTTTTGTGCTCTGAAACAACATCCCATAACACCATACCCACATTAATGTTGATACAAAACTTAATGATCCCAACCATCAAGACCACATCCACACCATTCTAAAATGAATTCGTTTTAAGCTCAATATTTCTTAGATTAAAAACCTTGAACTAGAAACTAATTATTATGCTAGCTATTTGTATCTCAACACCTTGCTCCAAAGTTTTGAACATGTTCTTTTCATCTTTTGACTTAAAGCATACAAGATTGCTTCTTTGATATACAAACTTAAGATTCTTTAACAAAAAAATCGTCTTCAACTTAACTATTAAGTCCTTTGGTATCACTAACCCCTTTGATCTCTAGGATATATCTAGATCTTTTTAGCTCTTAATTATCACATCTTGAAAAACCCTTTCAAAATCCAATCCTACTTAGGACATTGTTTTACTTAAGAAGTAAATATTCTCTCATTTCATGATTCATTCATGAATGTATCATGAAAACCTTGGGAAAATCTATAGCGATTCTAGTCACAACTACTTGGATAATCCAAATCCAAGCCTGACCATGTCCAATTGATCAAGCGATTGTGATAAAGACTTAGTCTTCATCTTAGGATCACCTTCTCAATCTATGAAGCTCATTAGATTAATCTAGGGATTTTATAGACATGTTAAAATAATTCTTCATATTCTAAACCTATAGAATTGCTTCAAGATTGATACACCTTTGGCTATACTAATCATAAGACTTAAGTTCCATGGTCGGTCGTTTGGTGATTCCTTTTGAACTACTTGAGCTGTTACATCTCTCCTTCTTTTACTCCTATCTATTCTTAAGGAGTTTACTTTCTCTTAAAGTACTTGAATAATAATTTTTGTTAATGTGATTTCCTTCTAAATTGGATGATTACTATCAGTCCCAAGTTGTACTTTAGACTTTATCTCTTTGGAATGATTTGAAAATTTAAAAGATACTTATCCTTTATCCTCTTTGGAATGATTCGAGAACCACTTGATACTCACAACCTTCTTGGAAGTGATATCTTAAAAATTAATTCTTAACCTTCTTGGAATAAGTCTAAGACTAATTGATACTTATGATTTTGATTTTAGTAAGAAGATACTTATCTTCTAATGCTTTCTTTCATTCTTATTCTTTTCTCCTAACTACTAGAGTTAGAGTGGACTTATCCTTTTATTTTTAACATGTATGAATATCCTATGCCTTCATGGTGCATCTATGGATGACAAAGAAATCACTATTGAATTGTGTGTTTGCATGTGCACATTCACCCACCCCATGCCCATCCCCTCTGATGCACTCAATCCCTCACCCAAGTGCCATCCTCGAGGCAGGCACTATGTGCCTCCTTGAATGAAAATACAATCAAATTTTTGAGGTAGGGCTTTCTCACCTCCTCATGTAAAAATACAACCATGTGGTTCCCCTATGGGTAACCCTAGTACAAAAGTATGATGCACTTATAATATGAACTTTTACAATGACTTGGGCTGACAAAAACTAATGATAAATACAAATCCAGGCACTTGCTAAGCATCACCAATGAATTCTAGCATGTTATGCAAACTAAATTATAGGAATATATCTCAAATCCTCATTTGGAAGTGTTAAAAATGCCAAAAGATAGTTGATGTAGCTACCAAGTCCATCACCAAAATTTTCAAAACTTGATAGCTAAACCCTATTTTGGTGTGCAAAAAATTCAAATTTCCTCCATTTCCAGTGATCTTTATGTCATTGGGAAGCTATTGAGTAAACTTTGTTGGAATCCAAAACTCAAGCAAAGATCAACACTTTCTGATTGGCTACTAACTTGTAGCCGATTGAAGATAGTGACTAAATATGTTACTTTGGAGGCTTCTAGCTTCTTCCAACTTGAGTGATAGAGATTCTATAGAGGAATAGATTTAAGCCAAAAACAAGAAATTTGGATAATATATGCTGCTTTAAAATGGTGATAAGAAATGCCAAGTTATTATGATTGTCACTTTACTCATAAATGCACTTTCAATGCATATTTTAGATGCTCTTTCAATCCATAAAATAAAATATCTAAATGTTCAAGGGAAAGTTTCAAAATCATGATTATTCATTATTTTTAGTCATAAATCAAAAGTGAAGAATAAGGAATTCCCTCTAATATCCTTGCTTTCTTGGGTACCCATCTTGAACATGCTCCCTCTTTGCTCATGATGCTTACTCCATGACGTATCTTGTATCCCATGGATCTTTATTGTGCTCACTCACAATTGATGCTTGTCCTAAAATGTTAAACTTTTGGTTGAAATCAAAGGTTAGAGTGAAATCCTCATAGAGACTAAGTGATTCTTTACATGCTCTTATCTTCTCAATAAGCAAGAAAAAGAAGATTTTGGGCTACAGATTGAAGAAAATTTAGCATCAATGACTCTACTTCAATGTTGTATCCACAAAACCATTTTCTTCATGGAGATGCTTATTGTTTGTGGTTTTGTGACTGCCCCATGTGGGGATTGTTTCCAAACCACATCATTGACCTTGTGTTCTTCCATGAAGCTTAAGAATTCAACATGATTCAGTGCGGCTATGTGATTCTTGCACTATTCTCATCCTCTTAACTTTGTCAAGGACGAAATAGCCTAGTAATGGGTGAGTTTTGGGGGCCTTGGAGCTATGCTTTTGTGCCTTGGAGGATCTATACTTTGGTGCTTCAGAACTATGTTTGGAAGATTGGACACTTCGGGGATTGAAGGCATGGCTGGTGGTCCAATTTCTCACATTTTTGTATAAGTTTCTTCATAGGAACTCCCTTTTATTTCCTTTTATATATGTACACACATAAAAACCTTCTCTTGGGATAAAGCCACTTATTTTTAGAAAAAGCCTGTCTTTTGATATTATGAAGATATTAGACTCTCTCCAACAAGCATGTGTCCTCATTTTGAATCTTGATGATTCCATTTTTTATTTGTTTCATATCTCTTAGGATATCTTTATATTTAGCCCATGTCATCTTCCTTTTCTTTTGTACCACATGCCTTTTTAAAATGCCCTCTCTCCTCTTCTATAAAAGGAGAAGCCCTTATTGTATTATGGGTCTTTTGGAAAAGGCCTTATGTCCAGTATTTTGAATACATTAAAGGTTCATTTGGGTTTATTCTTGTCTTGATGTGCATGGAATTGGCTCTGTTGTGTAAGTTTGACATTTGGGGTTTGCATGTGTGTGAGCTTGCTTAGCTTTTCTTTATGCGGTGTTTGTCTTTGTGAAAATGTTCCTTGAGCATCGGTGTGTGTTGCTTTGCCATCTTTGCAAATGCACTCAGAAGAGCTTATAACTTCCATGTGAGGTGGTTAGGATTGATTATTACTCTATTCTTAACAATGAGCTAAATGAGCTGAAATTTTGTCCAAACGTAGCACTACACAGGCTCAATGCAGTCCTATAAACCAAATAGAAAACTTTCCTGAATTGTCAACAATTGATAGCTACAAGAAAATTGTAAAATCAACAATACGGTTGAAAAACAACCCTAAAGCTTAGTATTATTCATCAAACAAGCACAAAGAACATGTGTGTAAAGAGAACTATGTGAGAAAGTGCTCCAAATTAGCTCCAAAAATCACCCAAAAAATTGCTTCAAACAAGCTTTGAAAGCAAAGAATAAACCCTTGAGGGCCCAAAATATGTTCAAGATAATGTAAACCTTAGTATTTCCCCCACCTAAACTACCACATGAGTGTAGCTTAATGGAAAGAGATTGCGAGCTAAGCGAGATCTTGGGAGACTCATACTAGGATGGGTGGCCTCCTTGGAAATACCATGAACCTTATCCTCCTTGGTTGTTGAGGTCCTCCCTCATGCATGTCCAATTATGAAAATGGTGAATTCAATGACTGGGATGACAAGATATCCCAAGGTCTATGGCTTGGTTGTTGCCAAGAGCAGCAACAAGATAAGCTATCTTGCTTATGAAATAAGCAACTATAGAATGAGATATAAATGATCAAAAGAACTCTAGCTATGTGAAATTTTAGGTGCTAAGGGCCAAATTATACGTGGAGTACATACTTCCGATGAGATTCTAGAAGTGCACAAAAGATGCTACAGGATGGCTATACCTTTTCTTGGATCTCTTCCTTATATAATGCTCCAGAGTTGGTGTAGATTTTGAATTCAAATGTGCCCTCCAAAAATCTTGGCTTTTCTCCATGATTTTGGATGAAACGTCAATGTTTTATTGTATAAAGCAAAAAATAGATGTGCTTGATGTGTTCAAAAGGTTCAAGGAACATGTTGATAAGGAGATGGGGTGCTATGTCATAACCCTAAGGTCAAATGGAGGGGGAGAATACTTCTCCCATGCCTTTAGTGATTTCTCATAAGACCAAGTGTTGACAAGACAACATATAATTCTTGGATCCACTCTTTTTCATAATCATTTGTACCTTTTTCTACCTCTCATTCAATTGAATAAAGCACTCTTGTATAGGTGTGTGTGAGTGCCACACTAGAGAATAAGAGGGATTCATTCACCTTTCAGTTTAGAAATCCCACATTGCATGCTTTTTGCCCATTTTGTATATAAAGAGGGCTCTACCTCTCATTTTGGGAGAGCATTCTGAGAAGTAATGAGATTATGCTAGTTTGTAGAATGACTCTAGCTCTCTTGTTGTCATGATGTGCATGTGTACTTGCTCTCTTCTTGTCTAATGCTTGTGACATGTTAATGTGCAATTACTTCGTGATTATGCTTGTGATTATGATTATGTACATCATTAGTGATGCTTATGTCGTGTCTTCTTGTTAATTATGTTGTTAATCATGCACCATTACGACTACTGAGTGCTTCTATGCAAACATTTGGGTCTCATGAGATGCTTCCCGGATTGACAAGTATGAGTTGTGATGCTACAATGTCAACAACTTTTGGCACCATTGTCGAGGAGTGTTCTCTTGTCACTTACGTGATGGTTTTTTGCGTGAAAGAGACGTGTACGCAAGCTTTTCATGATGATTTTTTAGTTCTTCATTTTTTTATGCTCTTGTGAGCATTTGCGGCTTGCAAGATTTACAAAACGTGTCGAGATGACCCATTTTTTGTCTGATTAGAATCCCCTTTTTTTGGGTGATTAATCGACCATGTGTAGTGATTCTTTAAGTGATGAGTAGAATAGGAGTCCTTTTATCTATTTTTGTTGCTTTATTTTCAATAATTTTGTTGATTTTTCTCTAATCATGTGTAAATAAGCTTATATTGGGGTTCTTCTACAATAATCAATGGAGTATGTGACTCGTCAACTTCATCAACAAGCTTGGAGATGGAAGGTATGATCTAGTAGTTTTTATGCACATTCACTATGGAGCTCAGAGTTTGAAAGGTTAGAACTCACTCTCTTTCCATATGAAATTCCAATATTAATATGCACACAACCATTCTCTCATTTTTTTTTAATTGATACCCTTGAAGATCACTAGAAGCTTGCCTATTAGGGAATAGACATTTGAAAGAAGGGAAGAAGTGATTAACAAGGAAATGAAGGGAATAGGAGATACAATCGCATTTGCATCCTCACATAATCCTCCATAACATTAGTACAGGGGCACACATGCTTAGAATTTTGTGACAAAATTGCTATCAGAGGACTTGTAGAGGTAAATATGATTTGCCTATGGAGTCAAGAGATTTAGATGCACATAGTCAAAGGAAGTGCTAAGTATGGCAACAGAAGGATGACTATGGAATGGGTGCGTGCGAGGCTTGACAAACAATTATAGAAAGAGATTATGTATAGGTTGTGGTAGCTGGCACAGTGGTTCTCTCACCAGGCTAAGTAGGATTGCATCCTAGAAGTTCAACTTTCCCACTGACATTTGTTGTCCTTATGTAAAACTGAGGCCAATGATGGGAGAAGAAGGTTTTGATCTTGCTTCACATCATCATGCTTCAGGGCATGCTTTAGAGGCTTCTCCTTGAATCGCCGCAATGTGCACCCATAGCAACAACTTCGTCTACGTTGACTCTTTTGCTAGCTTCCTTACCAAAGCTCCTCAAGCTTAGCCCAAGGCCCATGTAAGTGGCTTAGAGAAATCCATGTTCCTTCATCATGGTTATAAGCCAACCGGTAACAAAGTGTTGTGGCAAGTCCTCTATTTCCCATGAGCAGACCGAGAACATGCTTTCTTCATTTCCCTTAGTATGTCTTCTATCTGTGGTACCACCATGCGTTCAAGATTCGCGTCATATGGCATTCACACATCAACACCTGTTATTCTTTCTAGACGTGCATCCAGATAGTCGAAACTCTCTTCAACAACAATCGTATAGATTTTTGCACTAATGCCATGTTGAGGCCATCCTTCTTCTATTAGTTTTGCTAATAGATTGGTTGCTTGTTGCTCAATCATTTAGCTTTTGCTAGATGTTGAGCTCTCAAAGATCTCTACCCCATTATCCCTCTCAAGGACCCTTGAACCATCCAAAGATATTTTCCCTTATCCCTCTCAAGGACCCTTGAACCATGCAAAGATATTTTCCCTATCCCTACATATTTCATACAATCGATTTGTGCACCATGTGCCCAAGCCGAAATCAGATCAGAATTTGATGAAGCAACCCAAAATCCATAAGGATAAATCCTCATAAAGTTGCTATGTGTAATCTTGGATTCCTCAATAGAGTTAGACTGAACAGCTTTATCCCCAAGTCCGGAGCAGTCATGATGTGTCACCGCTCGAACTCGAATCACTGGAGTAAGTATGTATATATCATTCCAATGATCTTTCGCCTGCATCCTTCCAAGAGTTGGATGGTTTCTTATCATCACTTGGGCTGCAAACCTCCAATGCAATTTGCTTGTTTATTCTCAGCATATCCACCATCATCATCGAGAGCCATTTGCTTGCTGTTCATCTAAAACCATTTCACTAGCTTCCATGGATGATAAAGGTTTTGAGGATGCAGTGGAGGTCCCTAGCTTCACAACCTCTCTAAACTTCCATGAAGTTAGTTGCTCCCAGAAGACTTATTTCCCCCCAATCTGGACCAAGTCCACTGCAGTGCTACCTTAGATGACTAGAAGTCTCCCAAGCTTCCCCTTCACTATCTTTTTTTGGTTAGAATTCATCTTTATGAAGGTTGCCCAATAATTCTTCTACCGAGAAAGAGCTGATTGCAAGGCATCTTACACAGGAGGAATACGCCTAACTCTCTCTCAAAAACATCTAGTTAAGTCATCCAAAGCCATTCTGATAGAAGCCAATGTTTCAGACAAAGTCTCTACTGCCTCAGCTACATGCCGGACATTCTTTAGTTGCTCTATCCCAGTTGTATCACTAGATTGTTCTGAGAGAGCTGCTTCTACAACATCCTTTGCCTCATTTGGAATTCCTGTCCATCAGTCGCAGTTAGTTGGCATTTGAATCTCGTCGACAATGAAAAGTGATATTCTCTAGACAAGGGAGTATGGCAAAAGTAGGTGTGTAGAGCTCTCTATAGTA
The DNA here is from genome assembly GCA_020310875.1 of Ceratopteris richardii. Taxonomy (NCBI): domain Eukaryota; kingdom Viridiplantae; phylum Streptophyta; class Polypodiopsida; order Polypodiales; family Pteridaceae; genus Ceratopteris; species Ceratopteris richardii. The sequence goes on from CM035441.1 coordinate 27,931,901, forward strand.
GGAGGGGTGAAGCGTGTGAGCACCTATCCCTTTGAAACATCTGATAGGCTCCAGCCCATGAAGTTTCTCAGCAAGCCCACAATTTAACTCTGCCTCCTATTGTTTCCTCTCTTCTTCTAGATGCAAGGGTATGCATTGTTGAGAGCCTTGTCTCTTCATAGAGCTTGGTCCTACATCTGCATAATACACCTCCTTTGTCAGACACTGCCCAATCCTTTCCCACCCTGATTAGCTTCTTCTTAAGACTAGTGGAGCCAATATAGACCAGTCGCCAACTCAATTTATATTCCTAGTGATCATGTTATTGCTATGGAGATGATCACTCTAGTTCCCATGAATGCTCAACAGAGGTTTACACTCAGAGAAGGGTGGCTGGTCCATGGGCGCAGATGTAGTACTGTGAATGCTCATCACAATACTTGAAAACTGGGATGAAATCATTCACAAACAATGTGATATGGCCTTGGCAGGCCTTGCCAAACAGATGATTGTGGATGTGTGTAGGTTCTGTGTTTTCTTGTGAATGGATGATGGACTACCAGTAGACACATGTATAAGAAAAAACAAAGCATCTCCCTGATTATTAACAAACAAGTCGTCTACGAGCAGGTCCACATGGTTCATTATACATCAGCTCACCCACTCTTGAATTTAGCACTCCCTGGGAAAAAATGCACTTGATAGGTACCTCAGCATGAATGAATAAAAGAGCCATGCAAAGTCCATCCACATGTGCATCAGGACTTGCATGTGCACTCTATTTTCAAAAATGTCATTGTAGGTGAAAATCAATCCACACCTACCACTTGACTGATCCTGAGCTGCACAAGCGGAGGAGCATAGCCTTTGGATTTGGGAAGGGTTCATGGCCATTTAGAGCTCTTGGATCTTCATTATGGACGGATGTGATGAGACAACGTTCCTGGCAGAAAAAGACAAAAACAAAATGTCACATCATTTGTGGGAAGTGGGAAAAAGGAAGACGGGGACTAAAAATCGTGGGTGATGACAGCCGTTGGATTTGTCTCATGGACAACGCCGAATGGGGTTGGGTACTCTCGCAGATTAAGACAAAATAAGCTTCATTAACTTCATGGGAAGTGGGAGAAGCAAGAGAGAGATTACATGGGGATGCGAGCAATTCTTGTCCATTCGTTTGCTGCCGATCGGACGTCTGAGATGCAAACACGCTCAATCTGGCTCTAAATAAATCGTGATCGTTGGATGGATACACATATCGAACGGTAGACAATGAAAGGCGCAAAAATTTTGTCTTTTCAAGCTTGACCATTCGATTCACTTCATATCCAAGGGCCCAAATTAATTTTCGATGGTGAAATTCGATTTTCATGGTCTCTGAAACCACTCAGTAAGGAAATACCACTTCTACCATCTTATTTTGGTTGTTTTGACTAGCCCAAAACCAACGAAACATAGGCCTAGCCTACTTGATTGAGGCTCTAGACTGTGGCCACCACCCTCCTCTCATTGGTCCATCACTAATTGTTGGGATAGATGGATGGATGCTCCAAGAGACTGAGTAGGTACTGCTAAGCCTGCTTTGTACTAGCCCTCTTTTGCTTCAGAGTTGATACGTAGACCTTCTTAGCTTTCCAATAACACCAAAAAATGGCCTATGTACTTTGGAAGTGATGTGTGGAATGATTGAACCAAAACAGATAACTTTGAAGTTCACAAACTCAAGAAAACCTTCTATTTTTGTCTTGACACCTGCTGGATGTTTTACTCAGTGTGATCAACAGAGTAGAAATTGATAAAATTCCTTCTAGGGGTATTTAATTAGCTTAGTAAGCTACCATGTGCAAGTGGAATGATGTAAAAAGATAAACTATACAATTTAGCAAGTTTAGCTATACCCCCGACTTTTTAGGACTGTAGCAAAAATTGACTAGAGTTCACCTTGACGCAGATTTCTCCGAAATCGATGAATAGAATCACTTCAAACTTTGAGCGCACGTAGATAACTTTGAGCTGAATCTAACAAGCTTTGAATCACTCGATTTGGTGAAGAATTGACTGAGATATGCCCTTGACAAGTTGACAGACTTTTGAGTAGACTAACAGAGAACTCGAAGATTAATGATATAAATGTATCTATTAATGAACACTTGTATACAATCCCATTGGCATGAATAACATTGCCTAATGGTGTAGAGAGGTGTAGGCTATGGTATAGTCCTCACACACACTCAAAATCAGTAGAATGAGACTCGGGAATGATCTCTCTAACCGCGACTTTTCAAGTTCACTTTTTATATGTGATGAGCAAAGATTTGAATTCAAATTCAAATTTTGGCTCCCTATGATCAAGCTCCTAAATGCTTGGAGATATTCCTTCAATCACATGAGCTACTTTTTCCACGACTCACTTTGGTAGGTGATTACAAAAGATTCTAAGTCAAATTGACTTTTACAATGATGTAAAGTGGTAATTAACCACTAGCATATGTTCCTATGCTTCTTCATGTATGTGTAGACCTTTGAGCCAAATGTGTAGGCTTGCAAATTACACCAACAACTCCCCCTCAAGCAAAACATTTTGGTTTAAGTCTTCAATTTTAATCTTCAAGTATATCTTGCAATCCAATCATGGATTTGAACCTGCAAAGTTTTGTTCCATCCAAAGCTTTAGTCAACAAATCTGCACATTGCATGTTGGTTGATACATAGGTAAGTTGAATCTCCTTGCTTATCAACTTCTCTCTTACATAATGATAATGAACCTCTATGTGTTTGGTCCTAGCATGATAGATAGGATTAGCTGCAAGGTGAAGAGAACTTGTATTATCTCCAAAGATAATTGGTGACCTAGTATATAAACCCAATTTTGTATACAAAAGCTTAATCCAAATTGCTTCTTGTGTGGCATTAGCCACTCCTCTATACTTTGCCTTTGTGGAAGACAAAGCAACAGTAGGTTGCTTCTTTGAAGACCATGAAATTGGTTTGTCACCTGCAAAAGAAATATATCCAGAAGTGCTTCTCCTATCATCCTTGCATCCTGCCCAATCTGCATCTGAATAAACTTTGATATCAATATCTGAAGTGTAAGGGAAATACAAACCATGGTTCTGTGTACCCTTGAGATACTTCAAGATTCTTTTTGCAGCCTCTAAGTGAGGTATCCTTGGCTTGTGCATAAATTGACTTAGCACACTTACACCATATGCAATATCAATTCTTGTAAGAGTAGCATAGTTCAAGCTACCCACCATACTTTGATAACCTGTAATGTCTTTAACTTCATCACCTTCATGGGCACTTAGCTTTAGGTTCACCTCCATTGGAGTGCTTGCTACTTTAGCATCCTGCAAGTGAAACTTCTTCAACATATCTTGTACATACTTTTTCTGAGTAATGTATATCCCTGAATTAGTGTAAACTAATTCAAGCCCTAGAAAATACTTCAATAACCCAAGATCATTGATCTTGAACTCCTTCATCATCTGGCTTTTGATATACCTGATTCCATTGACATCATTACCTGTAATGATGATGTCATCAACATAAACACAGAGATAGATTACCTCTGAATTACTTCTCTTAATGAACAGAGAAGTGTCAGCCTTGCTCATGACAAAACCTTGGTCTTGGAGGTATGTAGTTAACCTGTAATTACATGCCCTAGGTGCCTGCATCAATCCATATAAAGCCTTCTTTAATTTGCAAACATAAGTTACCTTCTTAGGGTCCTCATAGCCAGGAGGTTGTGACATATAAACTTCTTCTGAAATCCATCCATTCAAGAAAGCATTCTTGACATCCAATTGGTACATGTTCCAATTCTTTGATGCAGCCACACTTACCAACACTCTGATTGTTGGCATCTTGGCCACATGAGAAAATGTCTCTTCATAGTCAATGCCTTGGGTTTGTGCAAAAGCCTTGGCTACCAATCTGGCTTTGTACCTATTAATTGTTCCATCAGAATTTCTTTTCAACTTATAGATCCATTTGGATCCTATTACCTTCATAGACTCCTTCTTGGGTACTAACTCCCATGTGTCACTCTCCTTGAGTGCTTCAATCTCCTCATCCATAGCTTCTTTCCATTATGTTTTGGTTATTGCTTCTTCATATGAACCTGGTTCTTCATTTGAAAAATCTTTGGCAAGATAAACTGAATGTTTAGTAACAAGAGATGTATCATACCCATATTTGATAGGTTTCTTGCTTTCTCTTTGAGATCTTCTGATTGGTTGAATTGAAGATTCAGGTATGTCTTCAAGCTTCTTCATCTTCATTTTGCCATTGGACTTCCATGCCTTGAATTCTTCAAGGTTGATAGTGTCTTCATCATCCAAACTTGAGGCTTCATTCTGAGTAGGTCCCTCCTTTGCAAGTTTTGGAAATTCCTCTTCCAAATCATAGGGTAGTTTGACCTTCCTGCATTCATTCTCATACCAAGAATCATTTTCATCAAAGATCACATCTCTGCTTACCATAAATCCCTTATTGGTAGGATTATAAAGCCTGTAACCTTTTTGATTTAAATCATACCCAATGAAAATGCATTTTTCAGCCTTTGGGTCTAGCTTACCTCTTATCTGAGAAGGAATGTGCACATATGCTACACATCCAAATACTTTGCAGTGATCCAATGATGGTCTCTTACCATGCCATGCTTCATAGGGTGTCATACCATCAAGTGACTTAGATGGTAACCTGTTTATGAGGTAAGTGGCAGTAGAAACACTCTCTGCCCATAGATAGTTAGGTAATTTCTTCTCATTAAGCATAGATCTAGATGTCTCAACAATTAATCTATTTCTTCTTTTAGCTACCCCATTCTGTTCAGGAGAATACCTTGTGGTTATCTCTCTTTTGATGCCTCTGTCCTGCAAGAAGTCTTCAAATTCATTGGAGAAGTACTCACCTTCTCCATCTGACCTTAGCCTCATTAAATTCCTTCCTGTCTGGTTTTCAACTAATGCAAGATATTTCTTAAAACAATTAAATACCTCATCCTTGTGCTTCATGAAGTATAATACAGTCCATCTGCTATAATCATCAATGAAAGACACATAGTACCTTGATCCTGAGACAGAGGGGTCTTTGCTAGGTCCCCAAACATCTGTGTGTATAAGCTCTAGGTAGTCTTCATGCATATATTCTTTCTTGGAGAAGGGTAACTTGTGAGACTTACCAAATTGACAAGCACCACACTTGTAAATCATATGTTGCTTGGATACATTAGGTATCCCAAGCACACATTGGTCCCTGCACATTTGTTTCAAGGTTCTTTCTCCTTTGTGCCCTAACCTTTTGTGCCAAATCTCAAGCTCTGAAAGTGTTTGATCTTTATAACTGTATAGTGCAATATTCTTTGTATCTTCCAACTCAAAAGTGAATAGTCTATCTGATTTTTCTCCTTTAGCAATCCTCTTGAACCCATGTCTTGGGTCCTCCACATATGCTCCATATTGATTGAATCTAACCTTCAAACCTTTCTCCACAATCTGACCAACACTCATCAAATTTTTGGTAATGGTTGGTACATAGAGTACCCTGCTCAACAAATTCTGATTACCATCACAAGTCTTAACATTTCCAACTTTAACTACTAAATGCTTTGTATCATCACCTGTTTGGACTTGATGTTTACCTTTTGGTTCCTCAAGATTAGAGAGTAGTGCCACATTGCCAGCCACATGATTTGAGCACCTTGAATCAATGTAGAATAGGTGGTCATCATTTGTACCTGACTTTGAAGTCATGTTCATGATCAGAAGAGAGTCATCCTGCTCCTCTGTGTAGTTGTTGTAGTCCTTTTTGGTTTTGAATCCTCCTTGGTAGTTGCCATTGTAATTGTTGTTGTAATTGTTGTTGTGGCCTTGGTGATGGTTGAACCTTCCTCTTGACTGTGAGTATCCTCCTCTTTGGTAGCCTCTTCCTCTCTGATTTTTGTAATTCCTGAAACACTCATCTGTAGTATGATTTGATAAACCACAAATGTTGCATGGTGATGAGTTATAGGGTCTCCCCCTACCTTGCTTACCTCCTCTGCCCCTTCCTCTTGAAGATCTACCTCTCCCTGCATAGTTGGATTGGGAGGTAGAGCCTTCGTCTTCCATCTTCTTGCTCTTGCCTTTATCCTTAGACTTCTTATCAGTGTATAGGGCAGAAGAGTTATTACCTTTGGATGTATCTCCATTCTTTGTGAGCTTTGCTTCATGTGTAAATAGTTGTCCCATGAGAGTTGTAAGATCTGGAGTATGCATGTCCATGTAGAGATCCATTGCAGTGGTGAAGCTCTCCCATTTGTCATCAGCCTTGATTCCATTAATCACTTGCCTTACAATTTTTTCTTCTTCAATCTCTTCTCCTATGCTTGCTAACTGATCTGCAACATCTTTGATCTTGGTCACAAATTCTGAATCAACTTGCTTAGGTTGCTTCCTTAGTGTTGTGAATTCAATCCACAACTGATTTTTCCTAGCCCTTGTATTGGAGGAAGAATATGATGACAAGGTTTCCCAAGTTTCTTGGGATGTCTTATAATTTTTGATATGTGGCAAAAGAAAGTCAGAGATAGAGTTGAGTAAATATGACCTTGCCAATGCATCCTTAGCACACCATGTGTTGAGCTTTTCTTGTTCTTCCTTGGTTGGTAATCCTCTTGCTTTGAATGAGGGCAATTCCTCATCTCCTGAGATGTATCCATAGAGACTCCTTCCTTGTAAGTAGGTCTTCATCCTTAGAGACCAAGCTTGATAGTTGTTCCTGTCCAATTTATCAATAAATGAAGGAAAACTATCTCCCATTTTACCTCTATTGCTCTGATACCACTGTTGGGATAGATGGATGGATGCTCCAAGAGACTGAGTAGGTACTGCTAAGCCTGCTTTGTACCAGCCCTCTTTTGCTTCAGAGTTGATAAGTAGACCTTATTAGCTTTCCAATAATACCAAAAAATGGCCTATGTACTTTGGAAGTGATGTGTGTAATGATTGAACCAAAACAGATAACTTTGAAGTTCACAAACTCAAGAAAACCTTTTATTTTTGTCTTGACACCTGCTGGATGTTTTACTCAGTGTGACTAGCATAGTAGAAATTGATAAAATTCCTTCTAGGGGTATTTAATTAGCTTAGTAAGCTACCATTTGCAAGTGGAATGATGTAAAAAGATAAACTATGCTAAGGGAAATCAATTTAGCAAGTTTAGCTATACCCCTGACTTTTTAGGACTGTAGTAGAAATTGACCAGAGTTCACCTCGACGCAGATTTCTCTGAAATGGCTCAATAGAATCACTTCAAACTTTGGCAGCAGGTAGATGACTTTGAGCTGAATCTAACAAGCTTTGAATCACTCGAGTTTGTGAAGAATTGACTGAGATATGCCCTTGACAAGTTGACATACTTTTGAGTAGACTAATAGAGAACTCAGAGATTAATGATATAAATGTATCTATTAATGAACACTTGTATACAATCCCATTGGCATGAATAACATTGCCTAATGGTGTAGAGAGGTGTAGGCTATGGTATAGTCCTCACACACACTCAAACATAGTAGAATGAGACTCGGAAATGATCTCTCTAACCGCGACTTTTCAAGTTCACTTTTTATATGTGATGAGCAAAGATTTGAATTCAAATTCAAATTTTGGCTCCCTATGATCAAGCTCCTAAATGCTTGGAGATATTCCTTCAATCACATGAGCTACTTTTTCCACGACTCACTTTGGTAGGTGATTACAAAAGATTCTAAGTCAAATTGACTTTTACAATGATGTAAAGTGGTAATTAACCACTAGCATATGTTCCTATGCTTCTTCATGTATGTGTAGACCTTTGAGCCAAATGTGTAGGCTTGCAAATTACACCAACACTAATCACCCCGTAATCTAAAAGGCCCATGCAGGGTTCATTTTTTCCCCTAATGTTGGCGGCCTGAAACCTCTTCGTGCAGCATCCATGGGTGCCAAACCCAACCTTGCCCAATGCACAACATATGTTCAAGATGCACACCAAGTATGTACACGAATAGGGCCTCATCCAAAGGCCAAGCATTAGGCACACTAAGTTTAACCCAAGCACAAAGAGGGCACATGTACATACATTGCAAAAATTTGCTTTTCATTTTTCTTTTTTCAGGTTGGTGGATAAAGGTATCATCAATTTCAAATGGTTGACGGAAAAGAAATGGAGCTCGAACTTTGGAGAAAGCCCCATCATCACTTCACCCTTGAGCACTTCGCTCAAGACCCATCCATTTTTGCACCATTGTTTGTTTTATGCATTTTTTAGAGTATGCATAAGATAGGGTTATATTACAAGACCATGCATAGGCACTTTTTTGTCTTCCACCCATGCACCCTTAGTCTCCAATCATGCACATGGACTAAGAAGAGATGAATCAATTTCATCCATTTGTATCTATCATCTACATTTTGTCATTTCATTCTATACATCATCCATCCATTACAAAAAAAATAAGAGAGAGAGAGAAAGAAAGAAAGAAAAGAAAAGAAATACAAAGCATTCTAGCATATTCTTCCCATCTACATTAGGCAAAAGACACAAGTTAAAAGATAATCAACTCCAAAAAAACATGCAAAAATCAAGATGAAGAAAAACAACAAAGCAGAGCACTCCAACGACACGAGGATTATGCAAATCAAAAGGAACTCCTACACGCTCTTCCGCAAAAAGCTGGATACTTGCAAAAGCTTTGTTGAGGACGACAAAGTCAAGGAGGGGGGAGTGTTGATGAGACAACATATAATTCTTGGATCCACTCTTTTTCATAATCATTTGTACCTCTTTCTACCTCTCATTCAATTGAATAAAGCACTCTTGTATAGGTGTGTGTGAGTGCCACACTAGAGAATAACAGGGATTCATTCTCCTTTCAGTTTAAAAATCCCACATTGCATGCTTTTTTGCCCAGTTTGTATATAAAGAGGGATCTACCTCTCATTTGGGGAGAGCATTCTGAGAAGTAATGAGATTGTGCTAGTTTGTAGTATGACTCTAGCTCTCTTGTCATCATGATGTGCATGTGTACTTGCTCTCTTCTTGTCTAACGCTTGTGACACGTTAATGTGCAATTACGTCAGGATTATGCTTATGATTACAATTATGTTTATCATTAGTGATGCTTTTGTCGTTTCTTCTTGTTAACTATGTTGTTAATCGTGCATTGACGAAGCACCATTACGTCTACTGAGTGCTTCTACGCAAACATTTGGGTATCATGAGATGCTTCCCGGATTGACAAGTATGAGTTGTGATGCCACAACGTCAACACCAAGGGATAAAAAGGAAAATCAATTGCATGTATATTCCCCAACAAAAAGGGGTGGCAAAGAGGAAGAATAGGTATATAACTACAATTGCTAGTAGAATGTTAAAAGAAATATATGTGCCATTAACATATTGGGTAGATTTTGTATCTCCTATTGATGAATATGTATTCCACATGAGGTGTGAATGACATGACACTTAAGGAGGCATGGAGTGGAAGGAAGTCACACCTTAAGAAAATCAAAATATTTGGGTGTGCAAGCTACACACATGTTCCACAAGCATTCAAAGGTAAGATGGATGAAAAGGCTAAAATATGTATGTTTATTGGTTATGCTATGGAGCAAGAAGGTTACAAGTGCTAGAGAAGTTAAACGTATCCAAAGATGTATTGTCTGAGGAACTGAAACAATGGTGTGCTTCCAAAGTTCCAGTGCAAGATGAAGGCATTGAAAAGCTAGAGAGAAGTTATGTAGCGAGGATCAAAGATAGTTTAGAAATCAATGGTTCAAGCATACAAAGACGCTCAATCACAAATTCAAAAAGATCGTTGGAGCTTGATGAAGGTGGACATGAAGTTCAAGACCTTGAAGAAATTACATTAGAAAAGGGAGTATCATCAAAAGTAGAGACCAAAACACCAAGGAGAGAAGGTATAATCCATGACAAGGAGATAAAAGAAGGTAAAAAAGGGTAAAACATCCAATATCAAGGATTATCTATGATTGTTTCATTGCTACACATTATGCTTTCATGTCTCGGGTTATAAATGATCATGAACCTTCTACCTATGAAGAGGCCAAGAACACAAAGGAGTGGAAAGAAGTGATGGGGGAAGAGTACAAAGCCCTTGAAGCCAACAACACATGGATTCTAATTACAATACAAGAACAAATGAAGGTAATTGTGAATAAGTGGATGTGTAAAGTCAATAAATTTTTTGATGGTTCAATTTCTAAGTTCAAATCTAGGTTTGTGGCAAAGAGACTTACTCAATCCTATGGAATTGACTATGAAGAAACATTCATCCAATTTTCAAAGATGACTACCACATCTAGGAGGTGCCCAATATATCAATTGAATGTGAAGAATGTTTTTCTTAATGGTGACTTTTAGGAGAAAATCGACATGACACAACCCTTCTTATTGTTATTGTCCATGTGAAAGGCCAAATGGTTGCTGAAGACTCTTGTATATGATTATTCTAATAAACAATATATTGGCTTGGTCATCCATGAACTATATTGAGACTGCAATCTTGCATACAACATTCTCATACTCTCTAGTCTCAATTTTTCTACATTTTTCATGTAGGTCCGCACATATCAGTGCAAAGATGCATTATGTCAACATCCAAAAAGATAATATACACTATGATGAGCTCAAAGGCACCCCTTCATTGGAATCAAAGTATCTCTGCGTGCACACACACAAGTTATCACTAGTCTGCATAGTGCTATTGAAACTTGTGGAGCGTGTGGGCAAATCTTTCTTTTGAGCATAGTATTAGTCACAACTACTTATTTGCATTCATTATGTTGAGCTTGAAACTTCATTTGTTTCATCTTTGCATATTTACAAGTGTATGTGTGTGGATTACACATACATACAAGCTTCCCATTTGGATGGTTACTAGTCTATCTTGTGAAAGGAGGTTGATATATCTCAAAATCTCCAAATTTAGTGATCTATGACTTTTTGGAAAGCATAAAGATTCTCTTGTTTATGTGAAAAAGTTGTGGTGTTTCATCCTCTGTTCCAAAGATAAATGCGAGTTTTGGTTGACTCTAGTAGCCAACAAAGTGGTCCTAGGAAGGGTGGATCATTCTTCTACTACAATTAGGAGGTGATATACTTCATCACTAGTATTAGAGCTCAACATTGAGCATTGGGGACATCATGAGGAGGTCTTTACGTTGCTTGAGAGGCAAGGATTGAAGCAAAGAACAGGAAGATCTAGAGGAGGATTTGAAGCAAGGGGGAGCTTCTATCATCACCAAAGGTTCAAGAAAAGTGGAGGTTATTGTGGGAAGGTAACATATCATTCTCCCTCACATCTATCACAATCCAATGGACTAGGAGCCACTATACACAATGGGAGACTATAACACTTAGTTTGAGAAGCTTGAAAAGAGTGATAACTAACCTTAGAAGTTTGGAATCCCTAAGTTCCTCATGGGAAATGGTCCATTATGCCTGGCTAGTGGTACTAAGGTGAAGCCATACATGGATCCACATACACCTATTAAAATTAAGAGGAGAGACACTATATATTGGAAAGAAAGGAATCAGAGAGTGATGTTTATCCTATCTCAACACATAAGCAACTCTATGGTAGGTCATATCAAAGGCCTAATTACATTGAAGAGCATTTGAGAGTGATTAGAAAGGTTGTCCACCAACAACATATGATCCTTGTCGAGTATCTCAACAAGGATTTATATTTGGACAATGATGATTAGTATACCTCACATGAATTCATCCATTTTTGTCAATGTTGAGGGATATGGAGATGGTTTATAACTCCTTATACCCCAGTACATAATGGTCAAGCTAAAAGGATGAATAAAACTATTCAAGATAAAGTAGTTTCTATGCTGCTACATCATGAAAACCTTTCATAAGGATTTTGGCTAGAAGCAGTATTGGTTGTGGTTCATGTGATTAACCTTTCACCTAGTACTGCTAAAGGCTTGAATGTGGCAGAAGATTTATGGACAAGTAGCCACCAAATTATGATCATCTCAGAGTATTTGGTTGTGAGGCTTATGTCCATGTTCTAAAGAACTTGAGGCAAAGCTTGGACTACAAATCTAGAAAATGTATTCTTCTTGGATATGGAAGAGATGGGAAGTTTGGATCTTGTTTATGGGACACTGAAACACATTCAGCGATGAAAAGCAATGATATTATTTTCAATAAAATTAAGATGCATAAATATCCCATTAAAAATGAAAACCAAAAGCTAGCAATCGATTTATTTCTTCCATGAATTTCCATTATTAACTGTAATTGTATGTGTAAGGTATTTCCTTACTTGGTTTCACTTTTGGTTTCATGGGAGTCCTACATAAAAATTCTCGGATCCATTCCTCTTAAATCCAAGTATGTGAATGCAACATATCTAATATCTATGTGAGATATCTAAAAACAACGTTTCTTCTTTGATTGACACATTATTTCACAATGTATGTGCATATTTCCTCTCCATTTTCTATACGCACTAGTATTTTTTTGTGTTTTACATATTATCACGTCTCCCCGAGGTGGATTCTTATTTGCTAAAATATGCATGACTTCCTTCCTTTATCATAGTGCTTGAAATTTTCAAGGGTTTTCAAAAAATAGAGATTAATACTCTTTCTTCTTCATTTATCTCATTTCTTTTATCTTTGATATTCTATTCTTCATTATTATAGAACCAATACTAGGAACTTGTTGTTTAGATCCATCCTTCCCTAGCTTGTTTTTTTGTACATATGAAAAATTCTAGATCTATGGAAAATATAGGATGCATAAATACGGATTTCCATAGAATTCAGCCCATTTATCTTGGAAGCTTGAAAATCTTCTTTTAGGTCCTTTAATCTTTTAGGGATTGCATCTTCTACTTCTAGAATTGATAACAAGAACATGTTTGTTAAATCATACGTATGCAAGATGCCCAAGAAGATAAAAAACTTAACAAAGTATCAATTTCAACTCAAAATTAAGCTATTGCAACATACATAGAGCAAAAGATGCACACAAAGATAAAAAAATAAACAAAATATCCATTTCAAATCCAACCAACCATGTACTAGTGTTTACACCACGAGGGAGTTAGGAGCCCAAATGGACACCGGGAAAACAAAAGAAAAAACAAAAGAGGTTAGATACTGTGGTAATGGAACATGAATTTATTGAGATAGAAAGGGATCCCCCAAAGATTCACCATGACCAAAAAATGAGGAGATACAAGAATTGAGACGTGTTCACATGGATTTTGAGCATAGGGCTCTGATTCTAGAAGTTGATGTATTTATGAACACCCAAAGTGACCACGATTTTCCTGACATTAAGCATTTTCTATAATAATGCCTTAAACATTTCAATGTCTTGATTTGGATTGCATATGATCTCGAGTTCAAGAAGAAATTCATGGGTATTTGGGGGAGGGATTAATGATTATGGAAATTTTCAATCCATTTCAAGAAACTAGATCATTTCTAGGGCATGAATGTGGAGTATGGGCCCAAAAATACCTTATTTATAAATATTGCTACTTACAGGTTATTTTACAACATAATAGATGTTTTCTTAGAGTGCCAAATTTTGAGAATGAGTAAAAGCAATGACTATTTATTTGAAATCTCTATGGTCAACTTTGGAAATGGTTAATAACCCCAAATCGAAATGAGTATGCATATATTATTTCTAGATCTATTCCTCTTGATGATGAGAGCTTAACTATATATTATGGAATACATCGAGATCATAGATAAAGACACAGAGTATGCAGATAATGAAAACATTGTGACAAGTCATTCTTATGGACTTATGTTAAATACTTTAATCTTATAAAACATTTTAGCTATGTCAGTTATCTTTAGCTATAATGGTCAATTGTTAGCTATTTACATGTTAACTATTATAAGTAAAAGGGTGGATTCAAACTATTCTAGTGGTACATAGAAAGTATTTTCTTCCAAAATTGTGCTTCCACCCCTCTTGATTCACACTTATTTTGCTGCAACTCAAATGCTAACTTTGTATTTAAAGGAAAAACTTTTACAAATATCAATTTCACATATTTTTGGGGTACGGGTTTTATTTTGAGGGGGTGTGCTACCACACTTTTGCCTAGGTATAGGACATGTGAATAATTTTGATTACCAATGGCTTTTTTCTATCTAGGGGTTACACAGAAGATGGTGATTGGATCCTCACTATTTGAAACTAGTCTAATAGTCTAATATTTTACATGTTAGCTATTTACATGTTAGCTAATTTGTGTTAGGTATTAGCTATAACTTGTTGGCTATAATTAGTTATTTCATTGTAACTATTAATGATTCTATTAGCTATTAGTTATAACTTAAATAATTGATAATTAGGTACTTATATATTAGCTACATGTTACCTACATACTATTAGATGTTAATTGTAACTTACTGAGTAGCTACATGGTAGCTACTTCTTGTTAGCTATTTGATTTTGTGTTAACTTCATGTTACCAATTTGTTCATAGTTATCAGTGGTTAGATATACTTACCACTTAGTTATCTAGTACCAATTAGTTACCTACTTACTGACTAGCTAACAATTAGATACTTCTTGTTAAGTTTTAGTTGTAGCTTATTGATTAGCTACACATTAGCTACTTCTTGTTAGCTATTAGTGATTTTTTGTTTGCTATAAGAAATTAGAGATTTCTTGTTAGTTATTAGTTATAGCTATTTAGGTACTTTGTTAGTTAGCTACTTAATGATTAGTTAGCTACTAGCTACTTCCTGTTAGCTGTTAGTTGTAACTTATCGATTTCCAATTAGCTATTAGTTGTAACTTGTTCCATATATGTGTTCACACAAAACATCTAACCATTAGCTCGTAGCCATCACACCTTGGTTGTTATTTGTCATACCATGTATGCTTAAGTTATCATTATAGGAAATGGTTACTTAGTAAACCGGTTTATAATTATCTATCATCACATGGGTATTACAAATCACATGGACTACTATTGTATATAGCCTCATAGACATCACCCTTAATGGAAAATAAGTTTGAAAAATTGTGGACGGGTGATATGGGTATTTTAATGCATCTTAAAAACTAGGAATACATATAAGCTAGTGTTCTTTCTTCTATAAACTTGTACACATTATCTTATAGTCTTTCATAAAATAAACCCACCACATATTATGTTCTTGATGCTATTAGGTTATTCCAAGCATCTACTAGAGCCTTTCGAATGATCTATTTACCTCATGTGCAATTTTAAAATAGAAAGTTGCACCTTCATCATTGTCCTCTTCTAGGTTGACTGCAAAGTTTTCATCCACTACCAACACATTTGATAGATAGTTTCCATCACCTTCAAATGCGAAGTTGGAAACTTATGAGTCATCTACTCACTAATAGGAGTCAAAGTATGGTACACCCAATTTTGAGCATGGCATTGATTGATGCATCTTTTCCACTGACACATAATACAATGAAAGGAATAATATGTTAGTTCTCTGACACCAATGCACTTTTGTTAGCACTCAAAGCAAATTAAATAATCAAGGGAGCATGAGGCAAGGAAGCTAGATACAAGAGAGTCAAAGTGAAGGTCAAGGAGTACCACCTAGACAAGGAAGCCAACGAAGACCTGGAGAATAGACCTAATCATTTTTCTAAATCATGCATACAATAAACATTGATTTTTATCACTACACTTCATTGTAAATTCCTTTTTTGGTACATTCAACTCCATTTTGTTCAAGAAACGGATTCCTCAAGCTTGAGGAGTAGTAGAACAACCTTTGTATAAAATTTCATAATTTTCCAAACCCATTTGAGCCTTCAAATGATCTTAGGAACCTGATTTTTAACTAAGCCAGATACTAGGCCTCAACTAGTCCAAAGTTAGTATAGAACTATAAAAGGAGCTAGAGAGCTCATTCTTGGACAGAGCATTTTTGAGAATTGATCTTGTATGAGAACATTTTGTATCTTGAAAGTATTGTAATAGAAGATTTCATTGTTCTCTCTCTTTGTCCTCCCTTGTGTGCACGTGTGTTAACATAATGCACACATCTTGGGATGAAGACCTTTGTCTATCATGACATGCAAAAAACTTGTGTATTCTATAAATGCAAATAGAAAATTGTAGGCTAGAAAATGTGCACATCATAAATTAGAAACAAATTTTGAAAAAATAGGCAGTATTTCTATCCATCATGATAGATGGGATAGACAAAGCATCAGGTCATCTAAAGCTAGTGCAATCACACTGCTAGGCCCTACACTCAATAGATCAATGAATATTTGTATATTTTGAGCTCAAAAACTAGTGATTCAGAGATGTCTTTTAGCATGAAGTGACATATGTGCAGTTTAGGGCTAGTCTACTTACAAAATCCTGAAGGTCCCTATAAATGTCAATTAGAGTACATACAAACCAACCACTTAGGTGCTCACATCTATGAGGATGGTTTGAGGTTATCAATGTTCCAACTTAGAAATCCTGATCCAACCTTTAGAATTGAACACCTAGTGGTCAAATTCGAATAGGGTCGGTACATTGATAAGCAAGGCAACATGTACATGGTTATGAGCTTACCGATTAGGATGAATGAGTTTGGAATCATCATTCTTGAGTTAGAAATAGGAGAATTGGACTAGAAAAACATATGAAAAGAGCCTAGAACACCTCATGTTAAGTGAATCTTGTCAAGGAAAATCACACCAAATTGGATTCCCTAGGACAAAAAGCATAGATCTTTTCTTGAATAGAGATACTAATGAAGCCTTCTAAAGATTCAAGCTAGATAAACCAAGTGAGGTAGATGGAATAGATCGATGATTTGTTTACTCAATACAATTCTTTTGGTGCAACATTAAATAATACAACCTTGAAATGGTTTCAACCATTACATCAAACTCAATTTAGGGATATCAATTAGTTACTAGAGTCCATCGTGGAGTTCTCTAAGAGTGGCATCAGACATAACACTTCATCCTTGATCCATAGCTTTAAGCAGATACCTTAGATGGCCTAATTAATGCAAAGTTAAGATCATATGTATACTTAAAGGAACGTAGAACCATATGGAATTGTGTGCAAATGTGTATCGACTGTAAGACAATAATTACACAATATAAAACATGAGTAGTAGTACAGAAGATAACAAATATAGGAGAATCTCAACAATTTTCTACTAACAACAAGTACAAAGATGATGGCATTGTCCACCCATGGGCTCTCAAGGTAGAGCTTAAATGGTGATCTAGACAACTCTAGATAGGGAGATACAAGGTAGAGGTATGCTGGCTCGATTCGATGTCTCCGGTAGTCCAAAAGTCATGTATATATAGGATAATGGGCAGCCTTCCACGGATGTCTATACATGGGCGGTACATCATGGATGGCCACTGCCTGCGTAGTTGCCATACATGGCTTAGGTTGGTTAAACTGACTTAACAAATATAAATGACTTCTGACATGGAGAGGGAATATTCCCTTTACTCTCACACTACAAGTGCTACTCCTAGACCCCCACCAGGGGGCCCGTTGGTCCCCTGGGACCCCCCAGCCAAGGGGGCCACTGGCCCCCTTGGACCCCCTAGCCGGGGCTGCTCACCACTACCTCGGACCCCACAATTGGGGACCCTGGTAACTCCCTTTCCTTACAATACCTTACATGGTCGAATATGACCTTCATCCAACACGCAAGTTGGGATTCCCATCAATTGGATAATGCATGCTTGGCTTCTCCTCATAATGGGGGCCTTACAAAATGTGCATACAATCATCAGGGGTAGAGATTGATCATATACTAACACCCCCCTCAATGTTTACCGAATGATAAATCAAGTAGGTCTCGGTCCTATGCCCATTTGTTGAAGATGCCTATTGAGCTGCTCTCTTCCAAGTGCTTTAGTGAATATGTCAGCACAATTTGCCTCTGTTGGGTAGTATTCTAGCTCCAAAATTTCATCTTCATTTAGCTCACGAACATAATGGTACTGTACTTCGATATGCTTGGTTGGAGCATGAAATAATGGGTTCTTTGCAATGGCCATACAACCAGAAGCTCACTTTCTAGAATCACAATCTCCAACCCAATGTGAATGACAATATCCTTGAAGTGTATCACCTGTGGTATAAAAAATACCAAAATCCAAGGTTCATGTAATGTACCTTAGAATTTGCATTCTAGCATTCGAGTGACTCTCCTTAGGTTTGTTGGAAAACCTGCTTAACACTCCAACAACACAGCAAATGTCTGGTCTAGTGTTGCACAGAAAAATAAGAACTCCAACGAGCTTCCTATACTTCTTAGCATCTACATCAAGCATGTTATCATCCCTTGATAGCTTATGATTTACCTCCATAGGTGTGCTAGTTGGTTTGCAGTCCATCATTCCAAATGCCTTAAGAATGTCTTTGGCATATTTTTGTTGGGAGATGAAAATGCCATCCTTTCTTTGCCATACTTGAATTCGTAGACAAAAATGGAGAAGGCCCAAGTTTGTCATTTGAAACTCAATTCCCAAGCTGATCCGAGTTTGATTAATGAGTTCTTGATGATCCCCTGTAATGATCAAATCATCTACATATACAATAACAACTAGCTTGCTATCCCTTTTCCTTAGATACAAGTTAGCATCAGAAGTACTTCTTTCAAAACCCATATTTTTGAAAACATTATCTATCCATTGGCACCAAGCCTGTGGAGCTTGCTTAAGTCCATACAAAGCTTTCTTAAACATGCAAACTTTATTTTTTGAATTGGCCACCTCAAAACCTAGTGGTTGAGATACATATACCTGCTCCTTGAGGTGACCATGAAAAAATGCGCATTTGATATCCATCTGGAAAATAGGCTAGGCCTTTTGTGCAGTTACTATAAGTACCGTCTGAATAGTTGTCATGCGTGCTGTTGGTGCAAAAGTTTCTTGAACATCAAATCCTTCGATCTGTGAAACACCCTCTGCAACTAATCTTGCCTTATACTTTTCTAATGTTCCATCTGCTTTATACTTAACTTTCCAAATCCATTTAGTACCTATTACCTTCTTCTTTTGCGGCAAGTCAACCAGATCCCGTGTATCATTTTTGAGTATACTATCATACTCAGACTGCATTGCCACTCTTCAACCTGGATCATTAAGGGCTTCTTCAATGGTGGTAGGTTCCTTTATGGAGCCCATGATATCTGCCATTAGAGCCATGCTAACAATGTGTTCTGAGGTTCTCTTTGCTCCTCTATTCTCTTTGATCTTCGTAATCCATCCGAGGATGATTTTGGTGATCAACAAAGAGCTGTTGTGCCCAGTTTGGTAGTGGCTTATCCTGTGTAGCTACAACTAGTTGGGTTTTTACTGAGGAAGTTTCTCCATTAGATGTTTCCTCCTACTCAACTTTAATATGTCTTTTGATAGGCACATGATGATATATTTCTCCATTTGATGAGATAGGAGATTTACCTTTATCTTTTACTAAGTGTGGTCATTCATCAAACACCACATCTCGGCTGACAAAAATCTTCCTTGCCTCAGGATCGCACAACCTGTATGCTTTAGACTCTTCACTATATCCTTGAAAGACACACTTTTTGCTTTTGGAATCCAACTTTGATCTTGTTCAATCAGGAATATGTGCATAACAGAAACAACCAAAAATTCTTAAATGCAAAACTGAAGGATTTTACCAGAATATGCTTCTTGAGGAGTCATCTCCTTCAGTGATTTTGTGTAGCTTCGATTAAGGATGTAGAATGCTCTATTGACTGCTTCTGCTCAGAATGAATTAGGCATGTCTTTAGCCCTTAACATACATCGAGCAATTTCAACTACTGTCCTGTTCCTACACTCAACAACACCTTTTTGTTGAGGTGTATGAGCTGTGGTAAGTTGCCTTTTCACACCATGCTCCTTACAATAATTATTGGATTCTTTTGACAAGAATTCACCTCCTCTATCTGTTTTGAATTTCTTCAATTTCCTTCTTGATTCATTTTCCACATACTTATGCCACGTTTTAAATTTTTCAAAAGCATCGGCCTTCTCTCGAATGAAATAGACCCACATCTTTCTACTATAATCGTCCACTAACATCGAAAAGTAGAAAGATCCTCCTAAAGCAGGTGTAGACATTTTATCGGAGAGATCAGCATGTACTAACTCTAGAGGAGAAACTACTACACTAAATATGTATTTAGTGTAGAAGTTTCTCCTCTTTGTTGGATGAACTATCTTTGCATCCAATCTATCTTTCCTAATTTCCATTAATAGAAGTTTTGGTCTTGCTCCTTGCATAGTTCAAGAGATTTAAAATTTCTCAATCCCAAGTTCTAAAACTATTAAAGCACAAAAAACACTACACAAGCATTCAAGGAGCTCAAATCATGCTCATTACCTCTACTATAAAGATCCTTTTGCACATCCTCACCTCATCATGTGATGCTTCTTGGCATGGTGTGATATTCTCATGTCTTTTATGAGCTTGAAAGGAATCGTTATGTATAGCCTCTATATGGATCTTAGTGGGTGATGTCTATGCTCCTTGAAAGCTATGATTTATGAAGTAGTTATGCTCTCTACATGAAGCCAAACATGCTATTCCCAATGAATATGCTATGCTAAGTGAATTGCACTCTAAACTTGATGATTTCCTTTGAATGATCTAGACTTTTAGATGGAAAGAAATGATTCACGGATCCTAGCCTTGTTTATATTCTTCATTCAATATGTATCTATAGAAGGATATTCTCATGTCCTTTATGAGCTTGAAAGGAATCGTTATGTATAGCCTCTATATGGATCTTAATGGGTGATGTCTATGCTCCTTGAAAGCTATGATTTATGAAGTAGTTATGCTCTCTACATGAAGCCAAACATGCTATTCCCAATGAATATGCTATGTTAAGTGAAATGCACTCTAAATTTGATGATTTCCTTTGAATGATCTAGACTTTTAGATGGAAAGAAATGATTCACGGATCCTAGCCTTGTTTATATTTCTTCATTCAATATATATATATATATATATATATATATATATATATATATATATATATATATATATATATATATATATATATATATATATATATATATATATATATATATATATATATATATATATATATATATATATATATGTATGTGTGTGTGTATGTGTATCTATCTATCTATCTATCTATCTATCTATCTATCTATCTATCTATCTATCTATCTATCTATCTATCTATCTATCTATCTATCTATTTATCTATCTATCTATCTATCTATTTGTCTATCCATCTATCTATCTATCTATCTATCTATCTATCTATCTATCTATCTATCTATCTATCTATCTATCTATCTATCTATCTATCGATCTATCTATCTATCTATCTATCTATCTATCTATCTATCTATCTATCTATCTATCTATCTATCTATCTATCTATCTATCTATCTATCTATCTATCTATCTATCTATCTATCTATCTATCTATCTATCTATCTATCTATCTATCTATCTATCTATCTATCTATCTATCTATCTATCTATCTATCTATCTATCTATCTATCTATCTATCTATCTATCTATCTATCTATCTATCTATCTATCTATCTATCTATCTATCTATCTATCTATCTATCTATCTATCTATCTATCTATCTATCTATCTATCTATCTATCTATCTATCTATCTATCTATCTATCTATCTATCTATCTATCTATCTATCTATCTATCTATCTATCTATCTATCTATCTATCTATCGATCTACCTACCTACATATCTATCCATCTATCTATCTATGTATGTATGTATGTATGTATGTATGTA
Organism: Ceratopteris richardii; assembly: GCA_020310875.1. NCBI lineage: Eukaryota > Viridiplantae > Streptophyta > Polypodiopsida > Polypodiales > Pteridaceae > Ceratopteris > Ceratopteris richardii. The sequence goes on from CM035441.1 coordinate 27,953,710, forward strand.
TGTATGTATCTATCTATCTATCTATCTATCTATCTATCTATCTATCTATCTATCTATCTATCTATCATCACATGGGTATTACAAATCACATGGCCTACTATTGTATATAGCCTCATAGACAGCACCCTTAATGGAAAATAAGTTTGAAAAATTGTGGACGGGTGATATGGGTATTTTAATGCATCTTAAAAACTAGGAATACATATAAGCTAGTGTTCTTTTTTCTAAAAACTTGTACACATTATCTTATAGTCTTTCATAAAGTAAACCCACCACATATTATGTTCTTGATGCTATTAGGTTATTCCAAGCATCTACTAGAGCCTTTGGAATGATCTATTTACCTCATGTGCAATTTTAAAATAGAAAGTTGCACCTTCATCATTGTCCTCTTCTAGGTTGACTGTAAAGTTTTCATCCACTACCAACACATTTGATAGATAGTTTCCATCACCTTCAAATGCGAAGTTGGAAACTTATGAGTCATCTACTCACTAATAGGAGTCAAAGTATGGTACACCCAATTTTGAGCATGGCATTTATTGATGCATCTTTTCCACTGACACATAATACAATGAAAGGAATAATATGTTAGTTCTTGTGAAGAGATGGATAGGTATGTGTTGAAGATGAAGAGGTGTTGCAAAATCTTTGCTCTACACCAGCCAAATGAACTCCAGGAGTAGATGGTGGGCCCTTTTAGCTTGCCAATGGATGTATTAGACACCCTATGTACCTTGGAAGATCACTCTCAAAAAGATAGATCAAAACAGATAAGTTGGAGTTAGCTCAGAGGTGAAAACTTGCTATTCTTGGTTGATACACCTGTCCAGTGTTTTACATAATTCTCTGAGCACAGCAGCAATTAGATTAATTCCTCTTGGGGAAGGCTAGGTAGCTTAAAGAGCTAACTTTAGAGAGTAATCTCATCAAAAATAACAAACCACACACTGAGAATGACGTTTAACAAGTGATGACATCATCCCGATTTTCACGGGCTGCTACAGAAATAGACCAGTGAGCAGAAAAATCACCATAACTCAAAATGTAGAAATCCAATGATTATGAAAATTTGTACGTTTATACTAGACAGTAAGTTGAATCCAACAAGCTTTAAATCACTGAATTTGGATGAGTAACCACTGAGAAATGACTCTGACAAGATGACTGAAAAAGTCGGGTACCTGACAGAGAAGAGAAAATGAACATACCCTGTTGACTTCAAATGAACATAACTGAAGATTCCAACATCCAAATGACATGAAAATTTCTGAGCATATAGTAGACTTATAGAGCTAACTTTACCAAGTTAAATCACTGAAAATGATGAACCAAGTGCAGAGAAACAATCTCTGCAAGCTAACTGAGAAAAACTGAAGTAATGGCAGTGAGTAGTACACATCACAAGAACATGGAAAGATGACCTCAAATAATCATGAAAATGAAAGTATATTTCTTGTACAATACAATGACTTACTGATACATATGTGTGCTTTGTAATCACACCTTGAAATGGCATAAAGCTCAGCTCTTGGAGGTCTTCACATAGGTCTCTCTAACCACGACTAAAACTGCCATCTATTTATAGTTGAGTTTGGGAGGCTAACTTCCCTCAATCACTCTCCAATCAATCAATGATTGATTTGATTCTCTACCTACCACAAATCACGAATTCGTGGCTCCTCTTTCCATTCTTGATCATGTGGGCTCAACCACTTAAGATTCTCTTACTTTTACATTAAGTAAACTCTTCAAAAGTTACAAGAGGTAGTTCACAAGTGAACTTTACATAGTCTTCATTTTGAAGCTTCTTTAATGACTTTGTGAGACTCAAGCCAATACTTAGGCTTGTCATAGACTTGCTCCAACAATTCTCTGACACCAATGCACTTTTGTTAGCACTCAAAGCAAATTAAATAATCAAGGGAGCAGGAGTCAAGGAAGCTAGAGACAAGAGAGTCAAAGTGAAGGTCAAGGAGGACCACCTAGACAAGGAAGCCAACGAAGACCTGGAGAATAGACCTAATCATTTTTCTAAATCATGCATACAATAAACATTGATTTTTATCACTACACTTCATTGCAAATTCCCTTTTTGGTACATTCAACTCCATTTTGTTCAAGAAACGGAGTCCTCAAGCTTGAGGAGTAGTAGAACAACCTTTGTATAAAATTTCATAATTTTCCAAACCCATTTGAGCCTTCAAATGATCTTAGGAACCTGATTTTTAACTAAACCAGATACTAGGCCTCAACTAGTCCAAAGTTAGTATAGAAGTATAAAAGGAGCTAGAGAGCTCATTCTTGGAGAGAGCATTTTTGAGAATTGATCTTGTATGAGCACATTTTGTATCTTGAAAGTATTGTAATAGAAGATTTCATTGTTCTCTCTCTTTATCCTCCCTTGTGTGGACATGTGTTAACATAATGCACACATCTTGGGATGAAGACCTTTGTCTATCATGACATGCAAAAAACTTGTGTATTCTATAAATGCAAATAGAAAATTGTAGGCTAGAAAATGTGCACATCATAAATTAGAAACAAATTTTGAAAAAATAGGCATTATTTCTATCCATCATGATAGATATGTTTAAGGATAGACTGTGTCCATCATTCATCTAGACAGATGACAGATAGAGACCTAATGATAGATAGTGTCCATCACAATAGACACACCTTTCCAACATGATAGACTAATTGCCCATCATAACATACAAATGACCACAATAGATAGAAAGACCACATTATTTTTGTCCATCACGATAGACAACAAGCCATGATATACTCTACCCATTGCAATAGACTAGTCTATCGAGACAAACAAGTTTGTCATGATAGGCCTGTCCATCATGATAGAAAGACCCCATGATAAACTCTGGCCATTGTGACAGACTGACCTTGTCCAGTGAGATAGATAGGAAAAATGTCAAAACTTTAGGGTCTCAATTTTTTTTCAATTTTTGTCCTAATTTTTGAGTTTTTGATCTTGGAGCCACTTGAAGGGTTAAGAAAGTTAGAGGTGTTTGAAAAGCCTGGGAGCACATGTCCTACGCAATTGACCATCAACAATGGCATCAAGTGATAGGTTGGAAGAACTATCAACCCTTCCAATCGATTTCCTAGCTTAGGCTATGTGACTAGCAAATTTGATTCATTTAGGGCTATGATATGCATGATCAAGTTCAAGAGCACTTAATTTCTCAAGTTCAAGGATAGACTAAGCTACATCATAGAAAAACCTAATTTGAAAAAAATGTATTTGTATCAATAAACACATCAAGTATGGAAAAGTTTAAGTGTTCCCGACGACACATATAGTAAGACAAAAAAAATACATCTAGAGAACTTAAAAAGAACAAGAGGCTGTTACAAAGGACCATTGCAACATCATTGTACTTGGATACTAGGCATACCAATGAAGCATATGAACCTTAGGTCAGACAGATACCTAGGATGGGATAGACAAAGCATCAGGTCATCTAAAGCTAGTGCAATCACACTGCTAGGCCCTAAACTCAATAGATCAATGAATATTTGTATATTTTGAGCTCAGAAACTAGTGATTCAGAGATGTCTTTTACCATGAAGTGACCTATGTCCAGTTTAGGGCTAGCCTACTTACAAAATCCTGAAGGTCCCTATAAATGTCAATTAGAGTACATACAAACCAACCACTTAGGTGCTCACATCTATGAGGATGGTTTGAGGTGATTAGTGTTCCAACTTAGAAATCCTGATCCAACCTTTAGAATTGAACACCTAGTGGTCAAATTTGAATAGGATCGGTACATTGATAAGCAAGGCAACATGTACATGGTTATGAGCTTACCGATTAGGATGAATGAGGTTGGAATCATCATTCTTGAGTTAGAAATAGGAGAATTGGACTAGAAAAACATCTGAAAAGAGCCTAGAACACCTCATGGTAAGTGAATCTTGTCAAGGAAAATCACACCAAATTGGATTCCCTAGGACAAAAAGCATAGATCTTTTCTTGAATAGAGATGCTAATGAAGCCTTCTAAAGATTCAAGCTAGATAAACCAAGTGAGGTAGATGGAATAGATCGATGATTTGTTCACTCAATACAATTCTTTTGGTGCAACATTAAAGAATACAACCTTGAAATGGTTTCAACCATTACATCAAACTCAATTTAGGGATATCAATTAGTTACTAGAGTCCATCGTGGAGTTCTCTAAGAGTGGCATCAGACATAACACTTCATCCTTGATCCATAGCTTTAAGCAGATACCTTAGATGGCCTAATTAATGCAAAGTGAAGATCATATGTATACTTAAAGGAACCTAGAACCATATGGAAATGTGTGCAAATGTGTATCGATTGTAAGACAATAGTTACACAATATAATACAGGAGTAGTAGTAGAGAAGATAACAAATATTGGAGAATCTCAAGAATTTTCTACTAACAACAAGTACAAAGATGATGGCATTGTCCACCCATGGGCTCTCAAGGTAGAGCTTAAATGGTGATCTAGACAATTCTAGATAGAGATACAAGGTAGAGGTATGCTCGCTCGATTCGATGTCTCCGGTAGTCTAAAAGTCATGTATATATAGGATAATGGGCAGCCTTCCACGGATGTCTATACATGGGCGGTACAGCATGGATGGCCACTGCTTGCGTAGTTGCCATACATGGCTTAGGTTGGTTAAACTGACTTAACAAATATAAATGACTTCTGACATGGAGAGGGAATATTCCCTTTACTCTCACACTACAAGTGCTGCTCCTAGACCCCCACCAGGGGGCCCGTTGGCCCCCTAGGACCCCCCAGCCAAGGGGCCCACTGGCGCCCTTAGACCCCCTAGCCGGGGCTGCTCACCACTACCTCGGACCCCACAATTGGGGACCCTGGTAACTCCCTTTCCTTACAATACCTTACATGGTCCAATATGACCTTCATCCAACATGCAAGTTGGGATTCCCATCAATTGGATAATGCATGCTTGGCTTCTCCTCATAATGGGGGCGTTACAAAATGTGCATACAATCATAAGGGGTAGAGATTGATCATATACTAACACCCCCCTCAATGTTTACTGAATGATAAATCAAGTAGGTCTCGGTCCTATGCCCATTTGTTGAATATGCCTATTGCTGCTCTCTTCCAAGTGCTTTAGTGAATATGTCAGCACAATTTGCCTCTGTTGGGTAGTATTCTAGCTCCAAAATTTCAACTTCATTTAGCTCACAAACATAATGGTACTGTACCTCGATATGCTTGGTGCGAGCATGAAATAATCGGTTCTTTGCAATGGCCATACAACTTCGATTATCGCACTTGAGTACAATCGCCATATTTGATGGAAAGCCTGGATCTACAAGAATTCTCCTTAACTAGACTGCCTCACAAGAAGCAAAACAAGTTGCTTAGTACTCTGCTTCAGTGGAGGAGAGTGTGAGAGTTGGTTGCTTCCTATGTACCCAAGAAAATATTCCTGAACCAAGTGAGGAACAATATCCAGAAGCTGATTTTCTAGAATCACAATCTCCAACCCAATGTGAATGACAATATCCTTGAAGTGTATCACCTGTGGTATAAAAAATACCAAAATCCAAGGTTCATGTAATGTACCTTAGAATTTGCATTCTAGCATTCGAGTGACTCTCCTTAGGTTTGTTGGAAAACCTGCTTAACACTCCAACAACATAGCAAATGTCTGGTCTAGTGTTGCACAGAAAAATAAGAACTCCAACGAGCTTCCTATACTTCTTAGCATCTACATCAGGCATGTTATCATCCCTAGATAGCTTATGATTTACCTCCATAGGTGTGCTAGTTGGTTTGCAGTCCATCATTCCAAATGACTTAAGAATTTCTTTGGTATATTTTTGTTGGGAGATGAAAATGCCATCGTTTCTTTGCCCTACTTCAATTCTTAGACAAAAATGGAGCAGGCCCAAGTCTGTCATTTGAAACTTAATTCCCAAGCTGATCCGAGTTTGATTAATGAGTTCTTGATGATCCCCTGTAATGATCAAATCATCTACATATACAATGACAACAACTAGCTTGCTATCCCTTTTCCTTACATACAAGTTAGCATCAGAAGTACTCCTTTCAAAACCCATATTTTTGAAAACATTATCTATCCATTGGTACCAAGCCTGTGGAGCTTGCTTAAGTCCATACAAAGCTTTCTTAAACATGCAAACTTTATTTTTTGAATTGGGCACCTCAAAACCTAGTGGTTGAGATACATATACCTGCTCCTTGAGGTGACCATGAAAAAATGTGCATTTGATATCCATCTGGAAAATAGGCTAGGCCTTTTGTGCAGTTACTATAAGTACCGTCTGAATAGTTGTCATGCGTGCTGTTGGTGCAAAAGTTTCTTGAACATCAAATCCTTCCATCTGTGAAACACCCTGTGCAACTAATCTTGCCTTATACTTTTCTAATGTTCCATCTGCTTTATACTTAACTTTCCAAATCCATTTAGTACCTATTACCTTCTTCTTTTTCGGCAAGTCAACCAGAACCCGTGTATCATTTTTGAGTATACTATCATACTCAGACTGCATTGCCACTCTCCAACCTGGATCATCAAGGGCTTCTTCAATGGTGGTAGGTTCCTTTATGGAGCCCATGATATCTGCCATTAGAGCCATGCTAACAATGTGTTCTGAGGTTCTCTTTGCTCCTCTATTCTCTTTGATCTTCGTAATCCATCCAAGGACGATTCTGGTACATCCACATGTGGATTGTGATCATCAAAGAGCTGTTGTGCCCAGTTTGGTAGTGGCTTATGTTGTGTAGCTACAACTCGTTGGGTTTTTACTGAGGAAGGTTCTCCATTAGATGTTTCCTCCTCCTCAACTTTAATATGTCTTTTGATAGGCACAGGACGATATATTTCTCCATTTGATGAGATAGGAGATTTACCTTTATCTTCTACTAAGTGTGGTCATTCATCAAACACCACATCTCGGCTGACAAAAATCTTCCTTGCCTCAGGATCCCACAACCTATGTGCTTTAGACTCTTCACTATATCCTTGGAAGACACACTTTTTGCTTTTGGAATCCAACTTTGATCTTGTTCAATCAGGTATATGTGCATAACAGAAACAACCAAAAATTCTGAAATGCAAAACTGAAGGATTTTACCAGAATATGCTTCTTGAGGAGTCATCTCCTTCAGTGATTGTGTGTAGCTTCGATTAAGGATGTAGAATGCTCTATTGACTACTTCTGCTCAGAATGAATCAGGCATGTCTTTAGCCCTTAACATACATCGAGCCATTTCAACTACTGTCCTATTCCTACACTCAACAACGCCTTTTTGTTGAGGTGTATGAGCTGTGGTAAGTTGCCTTTTCACACCATGCTCCTTACAATAATTATTGAATTCTTTTGACAAGAATTCACCTCCTCTATCTGTTTTGAATTTCTTCAATTTCCGTCCTAATTCATTTTCCACATACTTATGCCACGTTTTAAATTTTTCAAAAGCATCGGCCTTCTCTCGAATGAAATAGACCCACATCTTTCTACTATAATCATCGACTAACATCCAAAAGTAGAAAGATCCTCCTAAAGCAGGTGTAGACATTTTATTAGAGAGATCAGCATGTACTAACTCTAGAGGAGCTTGAGATCGATTGCTGGTCTCTCGTGGAAATGCCTTTCGTTGTTGGTTGCCCATCATACAAGCTTCAAAAGGTTCCTACAACTCTGAAAATGCTAGAAAATGAGCAACCATCCTTGTTCTTTGCATCTGCTTCAAAACTGCAAATCTGAGATGCCCAAATCGTTGGTGCCATAACTTGCTTACATCTTTATCTTCTGTAGCAGTGAAGACACTTAGCTCATACAGGTTATCAAATCTTATGCTTTTTCCTACTACATTACTTGATGAATCTATGATTTCTGCACCACTCTTAGTGAAATGAACTTCGAGCAGTGATCTGTTATTGCAGAAAATGACAACAAATTTCTTTTAAGTGTAGGAACATAGAGAACATCGGATAATTTTTTCTCAAAACTTGGAGAAGTGATAAAAGAGATGGTTCTAGTTCTTTCCATTGGACACTTGGAGTCATTTCCCACCACTATATTGATGGATTCCCGTAGAGGAACTAGGGAACTATACCAATCATTTTTTTTGGTCATATGGCGAGAAGCTCCACTATCTAAAATCCATGGTTCATCAACACGAGCTTGAGTAGATGAGCATACCTCTTCAATAGCTACCCATAGTTCCAACTCTCTGTTGTTTACAGACTCTTTGTTCTTCCAAGATGATTTTATAGTCCCATTTCACTCATCAGCTTGCTTCTTTCTGCAATCCTTGATGGCATGACCTTTTCTTTTCACAGTAGAAGCAACTTCTTGTGAACTTTTTCTTCTTTGGCTTCTTCTTTGATCCATATGAAGAGCCTTTTCCTTTTGTGTTGGTTGAGAATACATCATCACTTGTACTTTGATGATTCTTCAACCGCATCTCCTCTTCTAAAAGCATAGCACAAAACTCTTGAAATGTAAGGGGAGGTGGTCGTACCTGAGTGTTAAGGGCTGTTACTAATCCATCATACTTTGCTGGAAGAATACACACACATCTTAGAGCCAGCTCTTCTAGTGCTATAACAACACCAACTGCAGCCAATTGATCTTGAAGATCTTTTATCCATTTGATAAAATCTTAAGCCTTTTCAGAATAAAAAATCTTTTCATTTGCCAACTTATTTTCTAAATTTTGTATCCTAGTCTGGTTCTTGGTTTCATATTGACAAGCCAATATGCCCGAAGCCTCATGTTGTCGCATGGATCGTGGAAAGGAGGGAGGAAGTCGAACGAGAGTTTACTAGAGAAGAATGTAAGAACTTGTATGGAGCTTCAAAAGCTCAAGCTCTTAACAAGAGGGAAAAGAATGCTTAGGTACTGAGAAATTGTTTGAGTGATGAGCATTCTTACAATTTATACATCCAATCAAGTTTTTAATAGACTCGTACTCTTAATAGAGTTTATACATCCAATCAAGTTTTTAATAGACTCCTAAACCTTCCTAGAAGGAAGTAGGTATAAATTCTTCAACTCATTAAAAGCATACACACAACAAGTACATTGACAAACAAAGGGTTTCGAATTACGTGACAATAGGGGGAAAACTTCTTGTATTCACCGTCCTATATTTTTCTTAATTAAGCAACGTTATGAGTATCAAAAGGAATAATTGTTCTTTCATATTATTTGAAAGAGAAAAGCTCCAAACATTGATTGCACTTTTACGTGCGTAGGAGTAGCAATATTTTCCCACGATGTTTGTGAACAAGTAACGACAGATGCATCTATTATATACACAAACATATGTGTTAAGTATACGCCTCATATGCTATGTGCAATATTTTACTTTTGCGCATAACCCTATCATTCTCATCTTTACAATAGAGATTAGTATAATATAGGCGTTATACATCCTGCAAAGAATGAAGCACAATGTACTCTGAAGAAGTTAGAACGTAACATGCCATAAAATAGATATTATTCTCCTATTTTGAGTGCACGATCCAATTCACAGACAAATAGAACTTGTCGCTACGGTATTCATCGAACATAACTAATAATTACATCATATACAAAAAAAAATGAGTGAAACTGAATTATTCAGTACTATACCGTGCTCCTTCTATGACCAAAAAGTGAGAGCCAGAACATAAATATTTACTTCCATTGACCTTAGTACCTTCACCACCGCGTTCTTCGCTGATAACAGGTTTTCCATGGATGTCCATCTACAGCATGTAATCGACAAGCATGTCTTGGATTACTTTGAGATTTTTCTTTTCAGAACATGACAAAGTTAGATTCTTCCTTGCAAACTACAGCGGCGGTAGTGTTTTTCTTCAGAATCTCCATTTGACCTCCTTTACGTTTATTTCTGATTTCCGTACAACAGTAAGTGTGCTCAGATCATCTCCATTACCAGTTTCTGAGCACAACCAGATCTTCAAAACTGTCTTGCCAGATGGACATATAACATAAGACTTATCACATTTCATCGAAAATATAGAGTACATTTCGCTACATTCTCTGTCACCCAGATGAAGATGGGAGCACATCTTTTACAGCTGCAACTGCACTAAGGTAATTCAATGTGTTCCTAAGCATCTCTTTTTCTCTCTTGAGCCTCTGCGCAGTGTTCTCAAGCTCTAAGAGGGCCTGTTGTTGAGCTGAAGATGACAAAGCTTAATGGATGACACGAAAACTGATGATTCAATAGCCCTGGAGATTAGCACGTTGATCACAGTCAACATTAAATTGTAATATCACAATCGATAAAACACTCTAGATGCAGCGCCAATCTTTGTAGTATGCTAGATAAAAGTTTCCTTCAGTATTGTCAGAGTTCTCAGCGATTCCCTCCGGTGTCCCTCTCCCTCTTCTGTTATAGCGCAGCACAAGCTGCCTCCTTTTTCTCTTCAGAGCATCCATCCGAGATCTGACGTAAAGAACCAGGTCGGCCCCCTCATCTATGATTGATTTCCATATGGTTCCCCCTCCCCTCCGTCTGTTGTCCTCCTCTGTGCCTCAGACTTCCGCCAGCGAGATTGACCAAACTTTCTCTTAGACGTGATAGGGACAGCAGGCCAAAAACCCCTCTTCTCTGTCATCCCTCGTCACACATGCTGCCTGAAATTCCCGTATTCCAAAATTTCTCGAATCCTTTTCCTTTAACCTCCCTATACGAATACAGAAAGAGAATATCTTTGTTGTCGACACACAGACACTTGGATTAATTCGTTGATGCTTTCCATTCAGAGTATTTTTAGATATACTCTATACAACGAGTACGATAGCATGAATGTAAAACAAATCATGAACTAGTAACTCCTCGAATATTTGCCGGGATTATTCAAGTGGTTTGTAGGGTGCGACTTCAGTTCTTGACCACATCCACCCCCTCTGAACCTGTGCATCCTCCGGATGCGCCACCGTCGATCTTGGTATCTGCAAATGATTGTGAAAATTCAAGTACATGGGTTAAAACAAATGTGCCTATGCACGGCCATGTAATGGGCCCTACATATGCATACTCTAGGTGCATGGAAAAACGATATGGTGCAGATAAGGGAGTTATCAGGCATTCGATGATGAGGCTTCACACTCAAAATCGAAATCAAGATCTGATCATGCATTCATAATCCATTTTATGTGCAATTTGATGTGTGCCTATAGGCTTGAAAACTCCGTGCACATACATTTCCAAGCATGCATACTCTAAGTGCATGTATTTACAATTATGGTGTAAGCATGGAAATGCTTCTCAGGGTTTCTAAACAAAGAAGCTCATTCCTCATAGTTCTGCTCACAAAATTAATCACTCTCTTCTCTCAACCCGCTCATAGCTCTCTCATATTCCTATCGATTATATTTACAAATCCATTTCATGTGCAAATAAATGTGCATCTACGGGAATTAAAAATGTGCTCCTTTCAACTTAAAATAAGCATACTTTATGTGCAATGCAACTCAAAATGGTGCAAGAGATCAGGGTTAAAACATGATAGCTAATGAAAAAGATTTTCACGACTTTGTTCTTTAGTCATCATCTCTGTTGGCTTCGCTTGATCATTCCTGCACTCATAGAAACTAAACAAATCATGAGAAACATCACATCAAAATGACATTATATACATATGCAGTCCATGAAAGAACTTCAAAAACCATTTGCAATAAAACATAAGCATGCAACTCGAAAGTGGTTGCCTCTATACAATCTCTCAAAACTCTAGATCTTCGATCAGCTCCATATCAACACCTGTTCTCAAAACTGCATAAGAGAAATTAGTAGCATCACATTCAAGAATCACATATTAAAAAACTTCATTTATTTGAACATTAAAAATATCTATTTGAATTATTTTGACTTCAAACCACTCATCCAACATGCATTCATTACCATAGGTGTTCCCACTTTAATTTCTTGCATTTTTAGTTTTATTTGGTTTCTTCTATCTATCTTAAGATTAAAGCAAAAAAAACACAAGATATATACATTTTTATTTACAAATTTCCTTTTGGTATTATTAATTCTCATTTATTAGGGTTTTTCCCTTCAGACCCATCTCCCTTGATATATGGTCACCAAAGAAGCTGTGCTTCTTAAGAAGCCACCTTTGGATCGCATCAATCAAGAAAGAATTCTTAAACAAGGTAAACATGTGTACAAGCCACTTCTTTTTCTTGTCCATCTCTTGGTGGCTTGTTTGGTATACATAACTCTTAGAAAATTTGAAAACCCATGTTTCAATCATTTGAGGATAGTTGTCTTTATTTATAATACTCTCGCTTGCATAATATGGGATTACTCTAGACAAATCAAGAGCACAAAAATATAGAGTTTTCATTTTTAATGAGCTTAAGCCATCTTCAAAAAGTTCCTTTAAGGATACATTTTCATCCATTTCACATTTGAAATCATTTGGGGAAATTTCTCTACTTGTATCATCTTGAATTAAACCTGTCTCTTCATTGGAACGAGAGTTTTGAGTAGATTCATTGGATTCCCTCATCAAGTAGAAGTGAACATCATGCTCGGATGATAATACATAATCATTTTTGTCTTCCAATCTATCATGATTCCTTTCTACTTGACCCCCAGCAATTATGGTATCTGCTTCTTTCTCTAGTCTTTCCAAGAATTCTTCATCATTGGTATGATCCCAAATCATCTCTCCTCCAACATGAAGAGAATCCATATCCTCATAATCAACAAAATCTTGATCTTCAACTTCTTTATCCAAAATGCCATCATAGGATTCTACATCCATCTCCATCAATTCTTTCTCGTTCTCTTCAGAGGATGTACTTATTCCACCTTCTTCAATTATTGATTCTTGCTCAAGTATCTCATCATGTACGAGAATCTTGACATATACACCCAAATCAACTTGAGCTTCATCGTTGCAATCGTTTGACTCAATAGTTTTACATTGGATATCCTTCAATGCTATACACACATCAGATTTATCATATGTCACAATAAACATTTCATCTGCCACTTTATGCTCAATTTCTTCAACGTGTGGACTCAACTCAACATGATTATTTTTGACATACATATCAGTATTTAGAGGAATGATCAATGGTATTTTCTCATCCTCCTCATGTTCATTCATATTTCTCTCTTCATGGAATGTGGCATCATTTACATACATATCATTATTTTGAGCTCCATCCAACTTATCCTCTTTTTTATGTGTAGGATCTTTGTCCAATGTGATATCGCTCAAAAGAATATCAGTATCTTGATCTTGATCTAGACTATCGGTAGAATTAGGATCATGCTTATCACCATCGCCATACATATCACTATCTAGAGGACTTATCATTTGTACATCCTCTAGATTAGCATCATACTCATCTTCGTCATCACACATTTCAATCTCTAGAGGACTCATTATTTGCATGTCCTCCTTCATATAAGTAAGTTCATTTTCTTGCATCTCTGTATGCATGTATAATGTGGATTCCTGCATATCCATTTTCTTACCCATCGGATCTTTTATTGACAGGTCCTTAGATTCAACATCATGTTCCATGGGAGTTCCTTCATGTAATTCAGTCATTAGATCAGAAGTTCTATCCGAATCTTGTGTTAGAAGGGGATCATCACCATCAAGTGACATCCAATCATACTCCACATCTTGCCCGATGTCATCACGTAAGGATGCATCTCGAGCTCGATCTTCAGACATATTTATTAGGTTCTCTATTTGTATCTCATCTTTTATCTCCATTTGGTCACCTATGAGCCTTCTAGATATCTCTATCTCTTTGTTTGCATCTTGATATGTTTCTTGATTTGTTTGATTATCTTTTATTCGATGTGAGGAGTTTATCGGAGTAGAGGAAGCTTCATCTTGTTTACTTGTTGGGTTTTGTTGGTTTTTGTTTTGTTTTATGTTTGTTGTTTGTTTGGTTTGATGTTGGTTTAGTTTGGTTTGATTTTGATTAGCTTCCACTTGCTCCTTTGATCCTCCCATCTTCGGGCTTTGTCCACTTATGGCACCTAAAGATGTAATCATTGTAAAGAAGTCTAGGGGCTCTTGGCACCTTGTAACCTTTGAGGTTATATCGATTGCACTTTTAGAAGTTTCTTCATATTTCCCATCATCACTATGGATATCAAGCCCATGCATATCTACTTCATGCCCAAATGGGGTCTCTACAACCTCATGGACTTGAACATTATCCACGATTGGTAAAATGCTTGGAACATGGTTATAATTTTCATCTGTTTGAAGATCTGTTCTCCAATCATTTAGAAATTTCTCAATTGTTTGTTGTTTCTTTACGTATTTCATCACAGCTTCATGGACGAGCATCCAATCCTCTATGAGCCCCGAGTCCGAGTCTATATCTTGTAGAAGCGGAATTAGTTCTTCTCGGGCATTAACATCGATTGTTCGAAGAAACAACGAAACCCTTTCATGACTTATGCACCTCTTATCCTGCTCAGAAAGATCATCATATTGTCGCTCAAACTCTTCTTTGATCTCAAGAATTGGCTGATCTTTGGGTATATGAACCCACCTCAGGAAAGATCTACGAGTTACTTTATCAAGGTCTTCTAGCATAAACTGCCTAAGGAGTGTCGCTTTGTATCGAGACCATGTCAAAACAAACAAAAACATATCTAAATAGTTCAGAAATATATCCAACACAAGAAAACATAAAATATTGTAAAGTAATACTTACAATTCACAGGATATCTCATTCTACTAGAGTTTTCAAGTTTCATAGTTGCCATTGTAAAAACATGTTGTACAATAGCAACCATCCCATTGTCTTTGTGCTTCTTGAAACCAAGTAACTTTCCCTTCCAATGAAGATCTAAGTTTCCATGATCTCTAACTCGATGAGGCCGAACTCTAGAGGGTTGCATGTACACCCATGCACCGTTGGAGTACTCATGTGATAGCCACTGGCCATGTGTGGCTTTGATATTGTGACATCTTAATGTGAGGATTTCATCTTTCGGTCGCCTAGAAGCTTTAGATGTTGCCATTGAAGCTAAAGGTCTTCAAGCTACAATAGTTATTCGAGATAGGAGATACAAGTAGGTTGGAGTGTAGAAACAAGAGCTTCAATGGTGTGCTAGAGAGTGAAAATAGTGGGAAAAGATGAGTTTTTGGGACCTGAGTATGAAAATGTGAGGTTTAGGAGGGAAATAACTCTTTTTTGAGTATTTTTGAAAAAAACCCATTTTTTTGAGCTCAAACCATGCACCAATTTTGAATTTGGGGTCAAAAAGAGTACTCTTGACCATAAAAAGTAATGGGGGATCCATTCTCAAGTGTTATGATGAGTTTTGTAACTTTTTAGATATTTTGAATTTTTGGGCTCAACTAAGTTACGAGATTCCTTCTCTCTCTAGAGACAACTCATTAAATAAGGGAAAAATATGTCCCCGATCTCCCCCCTTCAGCCTAGTATTTTATAGGGGATAGACTATGGCCACCACCCTCTTCTGATTAGTCCATCGCTAGTCACTCTTTAATCTAAAAGGCCCATTGAGGGTTCATTTTTCCCCTAATGTTCACTCTTATTTCAGGGTCTATGTCCTCAACGCTAATCCATTGGCTAGATTCTTGTTTCAAGAGGTGTTTGCAATATCTGAAACCTTTGTCCTAAAGCCTCTTAGCATTCTGAAGGTTCTAAGAGGCCACACCCCTGATGCTTGTGATCAAAAGCCAGATTGAGTCATTTTTTCTAATACTTGCCACCCATTTCCAATCTTCTCTGATTTTGATAAATTGTTTGAACTTGTTCCAACTCTTGCATACGTATCGCACAAGATTCGAGTCTCTAGGGGAAACATGAATCGGTGAGAATATTAGGGTAAGGAGGCCTAGTTCCTTCCAACTAGGGAGTCCCACCAACGTAATCTTGTTCCTGTTCCTAAAAATGAGTTTGGCCCAAGAGTTCTCACTGTTGCACCAAGCTTTGATAATCCATTTTTCTGCCAATTTTTCAGACATGCCTTGAATATCCATAATATCCAACCCCCCACAATCCTTTTGGCTAATACAGATAGCCCATTTAATTTTAGGGACCCCCCTTTTGTTGTGGTTCTCCATCCAAAGAAAGTTGCTGTAGATTCTTTCCAATTTGCTAAGCTTTTGATCCTTTGGTCTCGAGTAAGAGAGAAAGTAAATGTTCATGGAGATGAGGAAGGTATTAATTACCATGGCATGCCCTGCGAGGTTGATTTGCATGCACTTCCAATATGCTAACTTGCTATCTAGTTTGGAAAGAACCCAATTCCATCATTGTTCCATCGAGACATCAAAGCCCATCGAAATACTGAGTAGGCAGAAGATCAGGCCACTAGGGATAGTTTGGCAACCATGGTCCGCTAGTAGTAGGAGTGGGGGTCTGATGATGGCACTGAAAGTAGTTTTTGAGTGGTTAATTTTGGAACTAGAGGCCTCATAAAATGTGCCGAGGCACCCCCAAAATGTTTCAATTTTGGTGGGATCATTGTGCACAAAAGCATTCATATCGTCTGCAAATAACCTCATGATCATCTGGCCTTGGTTGAGAGGTAAATCGAGACCTTTAATCTCACCCATTTCCATATGATGTTGTGCAAGTCGGTTGAGCCCTTCTGTGGAAATAGCGAAGAGCAGAGGGGCCAATGGGTACCCTAGCTTAATAGAGCGTTTTATTCTGATAGCCTTCGAAAGCTGAGCATTGATGTTTGTTTGTGTCGAAGCATTCCCCAGCAATGTAGCAATCATCTTAGTGAATTTCTGACTACAATATCCAAGGTCTTTAAGCAATTGGAGGATAAAGTCCCATTCAAGTCTGTCGTAGTCTTTGTGGAAGTCAATTTTAATGAAGACCACATCTTGCTTGGACTCTTCATCATACTCGAGACCTTCCCAAATATAAATAATACTCTTGTCACCAGTTTGAAGCATCGTGATCGGATGCCAGTTTTCAATTCTGTTCTTGCTACCTTTTTTATGAATAGGCTTGATGATGCCTTTGTTTAGGCATTCAGGAAGTGTGCTGAAAGTCAAAGCCTCTTGCCAAACCAAGCTCAGCGGAATGATCACCACCTCTAACAAAGATTTGAAAAACTTATTTGTGAAACCGTAAGGATTCGCGCCCATTCATTTTCACTTGTAAAGCTGTTCTTTTCATTACTTGACCTGTTCTTTTCATTAATTAAAGTGTGAGAGAATACGTTATTGCCGAACTTCTTTTTTTCTAAGATTGATTATTCTTTTTCGTGACGGAAGCGCATGGACCGGCGTTTTCTCTTCATATAATTACAGTACATGCCAAAAATAAAGGAGAGAGGAAAAAGTGGCACATTGCTCCTGGCATCAATGGTCATACTACACACTGCGCAGCGAGCTGTCAACCCCGACAGCTTCCTGCCAAAGCGTGACACCCTCTTTGTATTGATGTGCACATTGTTTGTGATGCAGTTGGCGACTCTTGTCGTAGCTCCAGTCCTCCAGATGTCATTTGAAATGATACGCGACGAGGTGTCAATCCCAACAGCCTCCTGCGAAAATGTGTTGTGCCACCCTCTCTGCCGACGTACACATATTGACGCAGCTGACGACCCGTGATGTAGCTCCCGAAGATGAAGATGAGGCGTCACACTTGCTGAAGATCCTCCTCCATAAAGTCCATCTCATACGGATGTGAGAGAGCAGACAGTGGAGCCCTCTCAGCGAAAGGCTCTGAAGCATGGACCGTGGGCGTCAAGTGGGTCGAAAGAGAGAGAGAGAGAGAGAGAGAGAGAGAGAGAGAGAGAGAGAGAGAGAGAGGTCAATCTGATAGGGCCTTCAGAGGGAAGCGCCTGCGAGAGAGAGAGAGAGAGAGAGAGAGAGAGAGAGAGAGAGAGAGAGAGAGAGAGAGAGGTCAATCTGATAGGGCCTTCAGAGGGAAGCGCCTGCCGATCAAAACACTCACACATATGCACAGAGCACTCCATGTGGCTCAAAACATGTAACATGCACAGAGAGAGAGAGAGGTCGCACATGGAGTCCCTCTGATAAAGCAGATGATACATCTTTGACAAGCAGTCTGAAACACAAAACACTCCAAGCATATAGACATCATATGGGTCGAAGACTCGGAACTTGTATTGTCCGCAGAGAGAGAGAGAGAGAGAGAGAGAGAGAGAGAGAGAGAGAGAGAGAGAGAGAGAGAGAGAGAGAGAGAACACTAGCTTCAAGTTCCCCGTCCCGTCATTTGAAGATTGTGCCCTCTTCTGCTTGCCTCCTCTCCCAGTCTGCAGGAGCTTCTTTCTATTAACATGAAAAGAGCTGCAGCTAGCAGCGACTCTTCTGCATCTCTCTGCGTAGAGAGAGAGAGAAACTATTGCTCACTGTTTGTTTTTTAATGCAAAATTATATGAATTATGAGAAAAGATTACAAGAAAACCTTTGAGTCACAGGAAGGGGCTGTTCACAGCAAAATACAAGGTAACCTCTGATTCAACTCGATCATATACACATACAGTTAGGGCTGAAGTTTTTTACAACCAAAAGGTGGGGAAGGTTTTCTTTTAATAAAAAAGTGGCTTAGAGCAAGACCCAGAGGGTGAACAAAAGATAGAGACATCCTCAGCAGGACAATTAGACTTGCTTAACGTTATTGTAATGAGAGACATCATATATATCATTCGCATAACTGAAATTCGGGGCAACTTTATCCAAAGTGATCTTGAAAGTGTTAGGATAGATATAGGAGAAAATCATATCTTCCTCCGCAACTCTGTTTTGTGCTCACTTTACCCAAAAGTAAAGCATAACAATATAAATGGTTTTCTTCACCAAAACCCTGAAGAATTCCGCAAACATGGTGCCAATAGTTTAAGTATCCTTAAACTACAATTTTAATAGAGCATGTACCCTCTACCCCTCCACGAGTGCTCTATTGCCCAAGTCCTCCTTTTCATCCAGTTGATAAATTTAGGTATACCTTTTCTGGTGATCGAGTTGTTTGAGAAGTCATAGATTAACATAACCATCGCACATGAGAAGGAGTGAAAGAAATTGGTATGGAGTCTATTCGAACTAGGGGTCTGTTGGAAGTGGGGTGGGCCTCAATAACAATTTATCACAGGTGTACAGGATCTTCAAACACATGAACCTTTGCATACACATATTAAGACTAAAAAACTGATGAGTGAGAGATAGAGAGAGAATAGAAGAGAGTTTCAAAATGTATGGTATGATAGGATACTCACCTACACTATCTATATACCAATGTCAAATTACAATGTGTGAATATGATACAGACTAACAATATCTAAATCTAGGCAAAAATAAGAACGAGATACAAGAGATTTGGTTCATTCTCAACTGAAGTTAGGAGCTAAAATATTACGAATCTGCAAATATTGTGCATAATTTACTTGGTTTGTTTGTTGTCTCCTTATTTCACTTTTGGTTCCTCTAGTGTATTCCTTTATACCAGTGTCCTTCTAGGTTTGATATAACCACTTTGGCGTATTCTTGAAAACTGATGGAATCCTTTTTGGTTCTTCAATATTTCTTTCTTCTCAAACTCTCCAACCTTCTCCAATGTTTTGAGTTGGAACTTCAGGAGGTCCAAATGATGGACTAGGTACTCATGTAGGTAATGAAATTCTCTCTTCACCTACATCTCATAGGATTTGATAAGGTTTATTATCCCCCTTGTATGGTTGAATGTAAGAATCCAAATTCCTTCTTAAAAAAAACATAGTCATTTGTTTTAATGAATTTTGGAATTTCTTCGTTCTAATCATAAATATGACTTTTGCCAATATATGCATTGCTTGAGAGTAGGATATCACTTGTATCTAAGACATAGAATTTGTTTCCTTTTCTTTCAATCACATAACAAATGGCTTTTACATCACACTTACCAAAATCCTTCTTCTCAATATGAACATAACCTAGGGAACCAAATACATTGAAGTAACTCACAGTGGGCTTCTTCCCATAATAAGCTTCATAAGATGTAATGGACTTCAAAGCTTTTGTAGAAGACCTATTTAGAATGTGATTAGCTATATGTAATTCTCAAACTAAAACTTAGGGGAAAGCATTTTCGATGACATCATAATATGCACCATCTCAGGAGGTATCCTATTCTTTCTCTTTGCAACACCATTCTGTTTTGGCATATAAGCAATAGTGAGTTGATGAGAAATACCTTTGTTTTAAAGAAAAGAATTAAATTCTTTAGACATATCCTCTCCTCTATCACTTCTCAAAATTTGGATCTTTGTCATTTTCAACAACAGCTAAGAATGTCTTAAAAGTAGTAAAAACCTTTCGCTTCACTTAAAATACATGAATATCTTGAGAAATCACCAATGAATGTAACAAAGTACATGAAACCTTGAATACAATATATTCTCATTGGACCATTCACATCTAAATGTATGATATACAACTTCCTTGAGGCCATAATAAATCCATGCTTCTTGAATGGAAGTTTGTGAAGCTTTCATTCAAGATATCCTTCACATGATCTTTGATATGCTTTAGAGCTATGTAACTAATATGAAAAAATCTACCATTCCATAACTACATGTTCTCTTTAGGTGTTGTAGACTTATCAACATTAACATGACTAATTTTGGATAACACAAACATGCAAAAGTAGGCAAAACTCTCCACCATGTCATGATCAGGTAAAGAATAAGTAGGCAAACTCTCCACCATATCATGATCTTTGATATTCTTGAGAGCTATGTAACTAATATGACCAAATCTAGGATTCCATAACTTCATGCTCTCCTTAGGTGCTCTAGACTTATCAAAATTAGCATGAATAGTTTTGGATAACACAAACATGACACTTTTTTTTCACCATGAAGTAGAAAATGCTCCTCATTAGGTGAGAGGATTTGGCATGAATCTTTCTTAAAAATGAATTTATAACCATTAGACAAAAAACTAGACATAGAGAGCAAGTTCTTCTTAATATCTAGAACATAAAGAACATTGGATTATGAAATTTAGGTTCACTTCTCCAACACCAAAAACATCTAAGTCATGACCATCTACAATGGTCACTCTTCTACCTGAAGAGTTAGAAACAAAAGAAAATACCTTTCTACAACCTGTCATATGCTTAGTAGCTCCAAAATCCACATATCCGAGGATTATCTGTGATTGCATTTAATGTTGCTCGATCAAAAGCTACCTCTTCAATAGTAACACATGCATATGAATCTACCTTTGAAGATTTAGGTTTTGGATTGTCTTCATCACTATTAGTTGATGTTTTCTTCTTCTCATTAAAACTCCTTGTTTGCATTCTAATATGAAAGGACCTGGTTTCTTACAGTAATTGCATACTCCTTTCCATGAATTAGATGTAGTCGACAATTTTTGTTTGGCTATAGATGAAGCATTAGGGGTAGGATTGGTAGACTTTTTTTCTTCCCCTTCAATGATGATAACATGGCTTCATCATCTCTTCCATAACCTTTTGTTGATCTTCATCTTGAAGCAACAAGAATTTTAGTAGTTCAAATAAAAGTTCTCTATCTCTCATAGAGAAAGATAAAGAAGTAACAAAAAAATGATATGTAGATGGAAGTGAGTTTTAGAAGTGTGTTTACTATCTCTTCATCTAAAATGTTGACGCCAACATTGAGTAACTGATCTCATGAACCTTTGAGCTTCAAAATATGTGTTTGCACTATTTCACGAACTTTCATCCTTGTGTTAGCTAGTTGTCTCCTTATATGAGCTTTCCTAGCAAGGTTTCTACTCTCAATAGAGATTCTCTAACTCCAACCAAGGCTGGGGAGAGGCTCTAAAAGACCTAATTTGAGGTATAATATGCCTCTTGACTCCCATAGCAATATATGAAAGTGCTAGTGCTCCTAATGATGAAAGAGTTTCTTCTTCTTCATTAACATCCTCTTGAGAAAAAATAGGAAGAGTAGGTCTTCAAGAAAATAAAGCAACATCTTCTTGGAGTTGTCTTCACCTTGGACAAGTGCCATTGAAAATATTCCATACGTCCTGAGATGCTAACATAAAACTCCACATTGGATAGTTAGACATGCCTTCAAGCTTGTCTTCATTTTCAAGTCTATAATTACTCATCTTGTTAGGGGTGTATGCCAACTATGCTCTCATAGAAAATGTTGGAAGTGGGTGGGGCCTCAATAACAATTAATTACAAGTTTAGAGGATCTTCCAACACATGAACCCTAGCATACACACCTTAAGATTAAAAAATGGATGAGTGAGCGATAGAGAGAGAATAGATGAGATTTTCAAAGTGTACGGTAAGCTAGGATGCTCACCTATACTATCTATATTCCAATGTGTTAATATGCTACAAACTGACAATCTTTGAATATAGGCAAAAATAGGAACTAGATACAACAGATTGTGTACCTAAGAGGTATGAAGAGCGTGTGTGTGAGAATATGGGGAATATGAATAGTTTAGAACTATTTTATAGCAAACCCGAATTTTGACTATCTAAATTAGAAACTAGTGAATGAACAAATGGGGAAACATGTAGACTTGTTACTCACAATACGTTGTTGACACGAACTCCTCCAAATGTCTCTAGATGTAGAGCACACCTCCTCCAAGTGTGTAGAAACACTTCCTCCAAGTGGAGGACCTCCTTGATCTTCCTCAATCTTGCATTGAGTTCTACCTAGAGATCCTTGAGAAGATTGAGTGATGATACAATTGACAACAATCCTCCTTATTATATAGCTTATGTGCCCCTTAAAGAAAAAATCAACTTTGAAAACCTAAGATGCAATATCACGTTCATGAAAAATTTGGCATCCAAAAAAAAACACAAGCAAAAAAGCCCCTCATGCGTTGAAAGCATTGTTTGATGCCCACTAAGATTTGAATGCAGGTGGGTTGTTTGGAATGTGTTTGATCTAGCCATTGTGCGCACACTTTTTTCTTGTCATGGACTTACCATAAACAAACCATATGCTTCACTTTGAGGAGTTTTAGAATCAATTTTGATCATTTTTTCCAATAGGGTCTTACGAGGTTTCAATGAGTGAATGGAAAAAAGAATATCATTGACTTTGAATGTTCTATCAAGAGTGTCTTCAAGTTTAGGGATGATATTTTTTCCCTATACATGGAAATTTTAGCACCGACAACCCGCATCAAAGGGTCATTGTGGGGTCGCTGACCAAATAGATCCTGAAAAAAACCCATGTAAAAGTGTCCCTTTTCTTGTTCGGTCGTGGTGATATTGTTTTATCAATAGAGCTTAGGAATGTATCCTTTCCCTTTCTTTTGTCTAATTAGTGAAAACATTGTTTTATTTGATTTTCCAAAGTTTTCTTCCCTGAAGAGTTTGGAATTATGTGCTATGTTGTTCAATTATGTGACATTGTAGGTTCTCATTATGTTTCTTAAAATGATTGCCTCTTGAGTTCTATTATCTTATATAGCCTTGAGCCACACAACGTGAATAAGGTGGGGTTCATTATTTCTATATTCTCTGATGTATCCCTTGGTTTCCCTCAACAATCTTTGACATTCTCTGACAATCTCGAACCATCTTTGACTAGCATGGGACTGCACCTTAGTGGTTTTAATAATTAGCTCATTAAATTCGGCTCAAATATGATCTAGGTTTAAAAGCATCCACTTTTAAGTTGAGGGCCCTACACTTTGAATTGATGCAGATGGCATAATGGTCATACATGAATCCAATGCTATCCAAAGAGGTGTGAAATTCCTAGTCATTGGCAAGATTAGAAAACCAGTAGCATATGTCTAGTCGGGTAGCCCAAAAATATCATCTTTCTTATTATTTGTCTAGGAGAACCTAGTGCCCTTCAAAATTTCTTGCACGTTGAAAGGATTGTTATAAATGGATCCATTTCATCTTCTCCTAACCATTGAGGATTTGCCCATGCTTCATGTGCTTGTCAAAATAGGAAGAAACCATGTTTGAAGTCTCTGACCAGAATACATCAAGGGGGGGGGGAGGAGGAGGGTAGAGTGAAAAGAGACTTCTAGTAGTTAGCCCTAGCTGCAAATGATTTGGGGACATAGATCAAATTAATGTAAAGATTATAGGTTTGTCCAAGTTGAACCATAATCCAATAGTTGGTTCTACTGATGTAGGGAGCTAAAATGTTGTTAACCAATACTAAGTTTATGCTAATGCAAGAGCCCCCACTACCCTACACATGGTTGGTACTAAACCAGATGAAGCTAGGGTAGAGAAGTTTCTAATTTTATGCAAGTCATTCATCTTGCACCTTGATTTTCTCTAAGTAGATTATATTGGGTGCTAGCATCCTTTCCTTAAATATTTTTTAGATTTCCTGCATTATGGTCAATTAAAAGAATCATTTGTAGTTAAAAAACTTCAACCCACATTGGCACAAGTAGATTTATTGGATCCATTTTTTAACCTTTCCAAGACCTCACTAGAAATCAAGAGCCCACTTTGTAGTTTGCCCTTTATCTTCTTCCTAGAATCCATTATCATGTCCATAATCACATCATTCTTAAGTTTATCATTTCTTTGATGGTTCTCTTGTAGGGCACTGTCTTGGCGGTTTATTTTCTTGTCCATGTAACTAGATCTTGTAGACGCATGTATACAGAGACAAATAACAAAATCTCACAAGAATGCACATAGAATAGAGAGAGACAAGTCTCAACACAAGATTGGATACAATCTCCCCCCACATACTTTGATGGATGAATCTCTTAGAGCGTGTATTTATAGCTATTTTTGTTACATCGTGAACAGAAGATACATGATGGTGATGGTTCAAAAAGCATATTTTTATGAAAAATCTACCTTTTTTACAAAATATCCCTTTCTAAGCTATCTACTATTTTTACAAAAATATATAAAATAATATCCTTTAAATATGTTAAAAAATGTTTGAGTAAATCCATGCACATACACACCCTAATGATTCTTCACTTGCTAAATCAAAACACAATCACATTAAATACCTTAAGACATTAAAATCCATTTAACATTCCATTATCCATAAAAAATAACATGCATCACAAATGGCAAGAAACTAACCTCGATTGATAAGAATAAAGTACGCATGGATGGCCACTCACATGTCCCATCATTGAACAACTATAAGCATATTTCATGTAAAAAAACACATGCATCAAAATGGAAAACAGGAATTTAATATGATTATGAATGAAATGTAAAAATAAAGTGGTCATAATGTGGAGTTAATGATGTCTTATGAATTCATTGAGATTCTTCAAATGATTGATTTTTATATTTAACTAAATTTCAATGATATTGCTTTACCAGTGAGTGTAGTAGTAACATCATAATTAAGCATTGTCATTGATACTAAAATTTTAGCATCCTCTTCATGTAAAGGAGGATCATCTAAAATAGGAGTGAGTGGTAAAGTTCCTTTAAAGGATTTCAATAAACTAATATGAAAAGCATTATGTATATTCCAACGAGAAGGTATCTCTAATTTAAAAGCATTATCATTTATTTTTTGAATAATACAAAAAGGTCCATAATAATGTGGTGCAAGTTTAATCTTAAGATGTTGTGAGATTTTTCAAATGTCTTATAATTACTCGTAATCATACCAAGTCATTTCCATTAAATTTTTTAGCTACTTGTTTCTTATTAACATTATGGATGTAACAATTTTGACTCTTCTTTATGTGCTGGGGAACCTCAAGAAGTGTAGAAATATGATCTTATGCAAAAGCATTAGCCATAGGGATACCAGTTTGAGTGATAGTCATGGGAGTGGGAAGCTTTTTACCATAAACAATTTTATATGGTGCATGTTGAGTGGTGGTATGTGTTGTGCTGTTATATGCAAATTGTAGTAAAGGAAATTTCTCATCCCAATTACTTTGATTATCTATAGAATAGCAACGTAATAAATCTAAAATAGTACTATTCATGGCTTCACTTTGCCTGTTAATTTCAAGATAAAATGAAAAACTAAATTCTATTTTGAAACCTAAATTTTGAAATAATGCAACCTAAAGGTGATTACAAAAATGAACATCTCGATTTAATAGAATAAGTTTTGGAAAAACATGATGTGAAAAAATACATTTAATAAATAAATTAGCAATCTGAGGTCTAGATAGAGTCTTTTTACAAGGAATGCAATACGCTTGTTTACTAAACCTATCAACAATTGTCCAAATCATATCATTATGCGATGAAGTTATAGGAAAACCAATAATACAATCCATAGAAATTTGTTCCCGTGGTCCATTAGGTATGTCAAGTGGCATTAATAATCCAAATTCTTTACCATGATGTCATTTCACATGTTGACACACAATAGAATGGGAAACATAGTGTGCAATATCCTTTTCCATATTTGGCCAAAAGAAGAATTCTTTACACATAGAAATAGTACTTTGTATGCCCCTTTGACCCATATATGGTGATTCATGCATCTCTTTCATAATAAATTCTTTAAAAACTTGTGTGATGCATAACTTGCATTAGAAATACAAGAATCCATTATGAGAAGTGTAGTGATCCTCATTAGATGGTGTAGAAGTATTGAAAGCAGTCCATCTTTGTGAAAAATAGAAGTCAAATGCATAAGTATGAATCATATCATGAAATGAATGAATATGAATAGAAAAAATATTATTGATTGAAACAATATTTTTTTGTGGGGATGGGAAGCAACTGAGGGCATCAACTACAACATTAGCTTTGCTAGGTTTATATTGAATTATAGGCTAAAAATGTTGTATCAATGAATCCTATTTAATATGTCTTTTGAAAATCAATGGTTGATTTATAAATGTTTAATAGCCTATTGGTCTGTTTTGATTAGAACTTCAGAACCCATAAGGTAATGTCTCCAAATTTTTAAAGCATGCACACCAGTTAAGAGTTCTTTATCACACGTACTATAATTCTTTTTAGAAGGTTCAAGTTTCCTACTTTCAAATGCAATGGGATGATAATTTTCCATTAATATAGCACCTATACCTAAACCACCACCATCTGTAACTACATAGAAAGCTTATGCAAAATCTACTAATTGTAAAGTATGTGCATGAGAAAGTGCATGTTTGAGTTTTTCAAATGATTGTTATTGTGCTAATCCCCATGAAAATTTTAATTCTTTCAATAATAATATGATTGGAAGTAACAAATAACAAAAACCTTTTAAAAAATTTCTTTAAAAACTAGCTAACCCTAGAAAAGAGCGTACATCATTCGCAGTTTGAGGAACATGCTATTCTTCAATTACTTTAATTTTCTTTGGATCTACTTGAATGCCTTGACTATAAACAATATGTCTTAAATGCTCTAATTCTTTATAGGATATCTGTTTTTATTTGTGATCTTATTGAGTGCTCTATAGTCAATGCACATCCTATAAGTCTTTTTCTTCTTCTTCATTAAAACAATAGGTGCTCCAAAGGGTAAGAACTAGGCCTTATAACTTCTTTGTGAAGTAGATCTTTAACTTGATTAGCTAGTGCATTTTTATGTAAAGGTCCATGCCCATAAGGTGCTTTATTGGAAGGAGAAATGCAAAGAATTAAGTTTATACTATGATAAAAAGATCCCCTTAAAGTTGGTAGTTTGGAAGGAAAATCATCCATAAAGCAATCATTATAGGAAGCCATAAATGCTTTATGTGCATTAGGAAGTGTATGTGTATAATCAACTATGTAATTGATAAAAAAATACATGAATTTTATCCTTTCTTAAATGCACATTTTACTTGAGTATGACTAATTAATAGAAATGGTTGGAAGTCATGGATTCTAGGCAAAGAAATATCTTGATTTTTAAAATTAAAAATAATTTTATGTGTATGATAATCAATGCATGGATTAAAATGATGACAAAAAGGCATGCCAAATATAACATCATAGGACTACAAAGGAGAAATTATGAATGTGCATTCATCTACATATGAACCTACACAAATCTGAAAGTTATGTACCCCAAATTCATCTACATATGAACCTACACAAATCTGAATCTTATGTTGTGGGGATGGCAAACGAAAAGGGAGAGAAAGATTTCTTTTGTTTTAGATATGATACACAAACAAGTGGAATACGAACTGTCCAATTTTATTACATAAAATAATATTTACAGTACATGCCATGCCATCAAACCTTCTCCCTCTAGGTCAATGTGAGCTTGTATAATTATGAGATATTACAGTACATGCCATGCCATCAAACCTTCTTCCTCTAGTTCAATGTGAGCTTGTATAGTTATGAACAACCGCATACCGAAATGGTGTTTTAAAGGACAACAACATTATCCCTTATTTTATTTTCTAGAAAATTAGGCTTAAAATCATCAATATGCTTCTTTATTTTATTTTCAAAAGAGGCATGAAAATCAGCCTTAAAATCAGCAATATGCTTCTGATTAGCACCAAGGAGCAGCATGTCATCAACATAGACAAAAATGATCAAAAGCACATCATTTTCATGCTTAACATATAAGGTCCTGTCAGTTGGATTGTTCTCAAAACTATGCGCAATCTAGTGGGCATGTATCTATTCATATCAAGCACATGGTGCTTGCTTCAAACCATATAATGCCTTTTTCAGCGTGGAAACTTTCTTTTCATGCTCTTTCTACACAAAACCACATAGTTGAAATATATACATGTAAGTCACCATTCAAAAATGCAATTTTAATGTCCAACTGATGTGAATTCCAACCATGATGATCTACAAGTGCGCAAATGCTACAAACAATGGTAATTCGACATGTGGGAGAAAAGGTCTCATTAAAATCAGTACATATTTCTTGAGCATAATCTTTTACAACAAGCCTAGCCTTATACCTATCAAATGTTCCATCAAGCTTATGCTTCAGCTTGTATACCCATTTAGTGCCAATGGCCTTTTTGCGTGGAGGCAAATCAAATAAATGCAACATACCATTCTTCATTATAGCATCATATTCAAATTGCATAGCAGCCATCCAATTTTTGGAATTTTTTGTTTCATAAAAAAGAAGAGGCTCATTCTCTTCTTAAAGACTAGAGGGAGCCACTGCATAGCAATCTAATGCAAAACAAGCAGTATGAGAGCCTCAACAAGTACAATATGACAGAGGTGCATCTAATTTGCTATCTTGGAAAGTGTGCATTAGCCATTTGGGCATAGTTTTGCATCCTCTATATCAATCCTCTCATTAATAAGTGGATCATTTAAATCCATATCAATAATGGAATGATTTGCATCATCACTTGAAACATGTAAAGGTTGTGAAATTGCCTCATTTGGACTAGTGCTTGAGTATCCACTTGTAAAAAGAGGTAGCAAAGTCTCATAAATATCCTTGGAGCTAACTCATTCATCCTTTGTACACGAAAGTAATGGGTGAATCAAATCTTCCACAAAAAAAAATCATGGCTAAACAAGATGCATTTAGTCTGTGGATGATAGAGATGATAGCCTTTGCTTTCATAACTCTATCCGATAAAAACACATTTCAATGCCTTGTCATCTAATTTTTTGCATTGTTCTTTAGGAAATAATGCATATGCTAGCAACCATATACATGCAGATGAGCAACGGATGGATTGCAACCATGCCAAGCCTCATATAGAGTGATAGAATGTAGTGGTTTTGTGACACACCTATTAAGTACATATGTTGCACGCATAATAACCTCATGTTAGATGTTATGTGGTAAAGTCTAACTTTTGACCATACACATTGCCATTTCCATGAGAGATCTATACTTTCATTTAGCAAATCCATTCTGTTGAGGTGTATATGACACTGTACACTGATGTTTTGTCACTCGTTTAGCCAGAAATACATTAAAACTAGAAGGCATTTATCCCCCCTCCCTTGACTAGAATGGAAGGTGCACATTTTAAATGTTGATAGAGTTTTCACCAAAACCAAAACTTTTTTAAAGCACATGAAAACTTTGGACTTTCCTTTCAAAGGATACATCCTTGCATGCATGGAAAAATCATCTGTAAAAGTCATGAAGTAAAGGTGGTTCCAAAAAGAAGGTGTCTACATAGGATTAGAGGCATCACCATGAACAAGCTACCGTTTCTAAGTAACTTGTACAGAACCATCTTATGAGAAGAAGAATGGTAAATTTTTCCCAAAATAGATTCTTCGTAGACATGTTTACTAAGTGTCTCAAGTTTGTGTGAAGAGAACACCATTTCAAAGTTCTCTAGGCATAGAAAACCAACAAAATTCAGATCATCAAAGCATGCATGCCAAAGCTTTGCATCTGAGATATATTGAGAATCTCAAACTCTACATGTTGAATCATTCAGAGATTTTGCATATTCCAGGAGCTTATACAACCCACGACATAAAATTCCAAGGGCAATAATAAAATTGCCATTTGACAGATCATGAACTGTACATCTCTCATCCACAAGTTTGAAAACCAAGCCAATCTTGGCTAATGGTAATAAAAGTGACAATAGATTTTTCTTAATCCCTCACACAAAGAAAGCATCTGAGAATGTGAAAGAACTACCATTAATAGTAGTCAAATTGACCTTACCAACTCCCATTATAGGATAAGAGGAGTTGTTAGCATAGCTGATAGTATTCTCTATAGGGGTAGACTCAAGTGAATTGAAGAAACTACATTGCAAGGTAATATGGTTGATTTTCCCACTATCAAACTACCAAACTTCTGCGTCTACTGCACATGCGCTGTTCATGAGAAGATGGGTCATAGTTGGAAATAATACTAAATGCCCATTCTTCCATCTGCCCAAGATTAGCAAACTCAAACTTGGGTGTAGAGACCTCTGCAACAACCATTACAGCCTCTTCTTTGCCTCTTTTACAACCAATTTTGAACAACTCTTTATGACATGATCATTTCCTTTACAGTATTCTCAGAACTCTTTTTACTTTTCTATTTTCTTCTTGTCTCTATCTTTCCTTTTTTTACCCTGTAGAATTACCAGATTTTTTCTTACTAGTAGATGAGCTCCATTTACCTTTTCCCTTCTAACTAGCTAAGAAATCTTGATCTATAACATGCATAATGGATCCGTTCCACCTAGACTAAGTTTTTTGCAATAAAATAGAGACTAACTACTAAAATGTTAAGGCATTTGGATTGTCTTTCATTATCAATCAAAAATTAGAAGCAATACTCTTATATGAATCAACGACGGTCTACACAAGTGAACTATCTAGCAAGACTTCATCTATAGAAATCAATTGCCCCTTCATATATTTGATCTTCGCTAAAAAACTATCCATAGAATTTCCATCATTCATATGCTCACTCTCTAAGTGTTTTTGGAGGTAAGCAACAAGAGCCTCATTTTTGGGCAGGTATAATGTGGTAAGTGTATGAGAAGCATGCGTTGCTATTTTGCATAAGCAAATATCAAGGATAATGGCACATTTGATAGAGAAAGATATCAATGGAATGTTTGGGTATCTCTAGCATCCCATCAAATTTGCTCTACAATAGGTGTAGCAAGAAATCCAGCATGAATCATGAAGATCATCATCTTACATGCTATTTGCATCATCTTCAATAATTGTATTCAAAAGTGTACTAGGTTGTTTTTCAACACCCTACACAATATTCCATGGTCCTTTTGCCACCAATACACGATGCATCATATATGCCCATAGTAGGTAATTATTCCATCCAACTCGTCCTCAACAACCAACATATGAAATATATCATTGCTTTCAGCCATGGCCACTAACAAAATAACCTTGATGTAGAAAAATGGTTGTATCTCAAAAAGTTTAACAAAACTACCCTTTCAAGATCTTCTAAACATGTAGATGACATTAAGACACTAGTACTTGCAAACCAAAACCAGTATATATGTGTGGCACAAAAGTAAAAAAATTCCTACACAAGCACTGTGATAGTGCATCTCGAGGCAGAAACAAGCTCATTTTGACACCACATAGCGAAGCTGTTTTAAAATCCTAATCATGTTGAGTATGCTCACCGATTTTTGTGTGATTCTAAGAATGTGAACAAAGGGGTGTTGAAGACACCCTAGATGAAGTGGCAACTTTCTCTCATACCAATTGTTGGAGTTTTAGGTCTAGATAAGCACACGAACAACACAAGGAAGAAGAAGAAGCTTGAAGTAGAACACATAATACTCAATGTATTACCAAGTGAATATACAAAGATAAGTGACCCATTAGGGTTATATGGTTATATACAAGCTAGGGGAAAAACCTTCTAAAGAGGGAAAAAAGTATCTTCATTTTCCTAGGGCATGGTTCTCTTCTAGGGCATGGTCTTGCATGTCCTTGTCCGCTTCATTGAATTTGGTGGATTTTACTACTTCTTCTGAGTAGTATCTTTGACATCCAACATGCTAAAGAGGTTGTTTTTTGAGGAGGAGGCCTAAGGGATAATGAGTTACTAGGGACCTCTCTAGTTCAAAGGTGTTGTTACTTTTTTTCCTAGCTACCAGAATGAATCCTTCCTCATGTACTATCTTAGAAGTCTTAGTCTCATGTTTTTTTTTTGGTTTACGAAGAGGGTAATCCCTTGGAAAGTGGCCTTGGTTATGAAAAATAAAATAGGATTAAGGGAGATTTTTCTAGATAATTTCTTGGATATGGTCAACTGTTTTGATTTCACCATTAACTTTTATCTCTATGTGTAGATTATTTTCTACATCTATTTCAACCAAGACTTTAGGATTCCATCTTAGATTTATTAGTGGCAACTCTTTGAGACTAAGAATTGCACCAAGGGTACTTGTAATCCCAAAAATACTATGGCTCCATCTCAAAGGGAGATTTGAGAACTCCACTTAGATTGAGCTTCTTGGGCTTATTAGTGAGTGGGTTAAATGATGGATATCCTTGAAAAAAAAAACTACTGGAGTATCTATGATAATTAGGCTTGGTTGTTTGAGAATGAGGTCAGCTTGTATGCCACTTTCAAAGAGACAAGATAGCCATTTGCTTTATATTGGATCCTCAGGAAGGGTAGATCAAGCAATCCAAACATGTTTCTATTATAATGATATAACTATTCAAGCACAAATTTGCAATCTTCAGGGATTCCTACAAGGGTCACGTCTTCTAAACATAGAGTCGCTTCTTTCATTTCTAGCTTCGAATAATGGAAGCATTTTCTACAAGGTAGAGATGGGTTTTTGTTGTTTTCTTGTGCACATTTAGACTCATATTTGGCAAAGGGGTTATTGTTTCCATCCTCTTTAGTAGAACTCCTCGTAATTATTGGAGACATTTGGTCCATGGCCTTTTCATGCCCTCTAGTCCTCAGTGAGCACATGTCATGGACAAAAGGAAACCATCTTGAACTTCAGATTTCATATGACTTCTATATTTCATGATTGGTTTAGAGTTTGGAGAAACCAATCCTTCCATTGTATCCAAAACATGACCAAACCCTAAGATCAACTATCTTCTTGCTTGATTCCAACATGTAGAGATCATGTTTTGAATTGATGAAATCATCAATTCGTAACCACGTTTGATGAACCACCCTTGAAAACCTATATGAGGAGTTGGCCACATACATAATCTTGTGGATACGAGTCTTGGGAGCTCAAGGAGTCATGATCATCAAGTAAGTACTTTCAAAGTTCTGGTTCGAATTCTTGTCTTCATCCTTGTTTTAGTCTTATCTAGTCTAGTTCTTGGACATCTTGTCTTGTCCTGTTGTGATCTCCTAGTATGAAATATTGGTGATTTAATTCTTGTATCTAACTCATCTCCCCGAAGGGAGTTCTTCTATTCCAGATATCTTGCTTCATATCTACGCTCTGGGGTTGTGGGATCTCGTGTATCATCTCTAGTCTAGTTACCCTTACCTATCAAACCTGGGTTGTGGGACTTCCTGTATGAGGTACATCTACTTGTATAATTTCCCCTACATGGGTGATCTTGTAATCAAAGGTGTAATTCCAGAATCTTTTCTAGTCTAGACAAAGGGCATAATCTAGTGCTTCCCGGACATTTTGGCAAGACTACCTTCACCAAGTTCATGCACCATGGCGATTATTCGAGAAGATATTTTTTCTGCACTTAGATTCATTCAACAAAAAGTCCACGAGATATGAGAAAACCAAGAAAGGATTCAACAACAGAATATTCAAGATGTAATCATAGAACTTCAAATGCAAATTAAGGAGTTGGGGATCATTGTAAATCAATCTGCTTCATGTACCCTCATGACCACCAATATAAAAAAAAGTCAAAAAGTGAGCATGCTTGAGAAACTTGTAGCCTTCGCTTTTAAACTATACCCAACACAAATACATTTCATTACTTTATCAACCAATTTTCTATGTTGTTGTTCATGCACTAATGCATATGCCACACAAAAAAACATGTGAGTATGAGATGGCTTGTGACCATGCCAAGCCTCATATGGAGTGATAGACTACAATGCTTTAGTGGGACACTTGCTAAGTACATATGTTGCACACATAACAACCTCAAGCCAGAAATATGTGGTAAAGCTTGAATCTTGACCTTAAACCTCACCATCTCCATGAGTGCCTTGTTCTTCTATTTAGAAAATCTAATATGTTGAGGTGTATAGGGCACTATACACTGATGTTTTACCCCACATTTAGCCAAAAATGCATTAAAATCAAAAGACATATATTCACCCGCTCAATCAGAATCGAGGGTTCCCATTTTACATGCTCACTAATTTTCAACCAAAACTAGAAATTGTTTGAAGCACATAAACACTCTAGACTTTTTTTTAATGGACATACCCATGCATGCTTGGAAAAATCATCACTGAAAGTCACGAAGTACATATAGTTTACAAAAGAGGGTGTCTACATAGGACCATAGATATCACTATGAAGAAGCTTCAATTTCTGAGTAGCTCAAACTGAACCATCTTTTGGGAATGAGGAACGCTGCATTCTGTATAAAATATAGCCTTCATAGACATGTTTACTAGGTGCCTCAAGTTTGGGTAGAGAGGAAACTATTTCAGATTTTTGCAGGCATAGCAAACTTATGAAATTCTAATGACCAAAGAGTGCATGCCAAAGCTTTGCATTTGATAAAGACTGAGAATCATGTACTACACATGCTTAATCATTCATAGATTTTTCATAGTCTATGAGTTTATATAGCCCACAACATAAAATGCAATAATGACGTTGCCCTTTGACAAATCATGAACTGTACATTTGTCATCAACTAATTTCACAACCAAGCCAATCTCAGCTAATGCTGAACTGATAAAAGATTCTTCTTGATCTGTGGTACAAATAAAGCATCCAAAAATGTAAAAGAACTACATCAATAGTAGTCAAAATGATCTTAGCAACTCCAATGATAGGATAAGAGGAGTTGTTGGTGCATGTGACTCTGTTGCGAGGTAATATGTTTGGTTGCCCCACTATCAAACATCCGAGTCTACTATAGACATACACTATTCATGAAAAGATGGGTCACAACTGCAAACACTCTTGTGAGGTAATATGTTTGGTTGCCCCACTATCAAAGTACCAAACATTTGAGTCTACTACAAACAAACATTGTTCATGAGAATATGGGTCATAACTACAAACGATGGTGAATGCCCATTGTTCATTCTGCACAAGATTAGTAGAATCTGTTCTGGGTGTAGAGGCCTCTGCAACAAAAATTCCAACCTCTTTCTTCCTTTCCTCTTTAGCAACAAATTTTGGACAACTCTTTATAGTATTTGCAAGACAATTTGTGATTTTCTATTTTATTTTCATCCCTCTCATCCTTCTTTGATTCTGTGCAATTAGAAAATTATTGCTTACTAGTAGAAGAGCTCCATTTACCTTTTCCCTTCTGACTAGCCAAGAAAGCTTGATCTACAACATCCATAATGGACCTCTTCTGCCTAGACTGATCTTCCTGCAATATAATAGACACTAACTCCTCAAATGTTTATGCATTTGGATTGCCTTCCATAATCAAAAAAAGATTAGAAGCAAAACTTTGATATTAATCGAGAAGACCATTCAAAACTCTCTGCACAAACTGTCAGGCAAGACTTCATCAGCAGAAATCAATTGTTCCTTCAAATATTTGATTTTTTTTTAGAAAATTATTCATGGAATCTACTTCATTCATGTGCTCACTCTACGGCTTTCAAAAGTAAGCAATACGAGCCTCATTCCTTGCCTAGTATAAAGTGTTAAGTGTACCCCAAGCATCCTTAGGTGTTTTGCAAGGGCAAATGTGCGGAATAATGGCATGTTTGATAGACAAGGCTATCAATGCATGTGTGTGAGCATCTCTGCTATCCCAATGAATTTTCTCTATAGTAGGTGCAATAGCAATTGCAACACGAATAGGAACATGAAGAATATCATCATATTCAATGCCTTCTACATCACCTTCAACAATTGTGTTTGCAAGTGTAATAGGATGTTTTGGAACACCCTACACAATATTCCATAGTCCTTGTGCAACCAATACTTGATGCATCACTTAAGCCCATAATGGGTAGTTTGTACCATCGAACATATCCTCAACAACCAACATACAAAATACATCACTAGTTTCAGCCGTGGCCATTGACTAAAATACCCTAATGTAGAAAAATGAGTGTATCTCAAAAAAATTGAACAAAACTACCCTATTGAGTTCTACTAAAACCATAGTAGACTTGGAGATGCTTATACTAGAGAATTGAGACCAGTATATATCTTTGGCATAAAAAGAAAAAATCGCCTTCACAAGTGCTATAATAGTGCATTTGGAGGCCAAAACAAGCTCAGATTGCGATTTTTACACCAGAAATCAAAGCCATTTTATAAGCCTGAGTATGCTCACCATGTTTTGTGTGATTCATATACTATAATTGGAGGGGTGTAAGCGATACCCTAGATGAAGCGACCACCTACTCTGATACTAATGGTCAAAGTTTGAGGTCTATGGAAGCACATGAACAACACAAGGAAGAAGATGAAGCTTGGAGCACAACACATAACACTAAATGTATTACCACTAGAATGTACAAAGATAACTAGCCCATTAGGGTAATAGGTGTATATACAAGTCATGCAAAAAAAATCTCCTAAAGAGGTGAAAAATTGCCCCATGGTCCTAGTGTGTTCACACACATCACTACATAAATATATCAACATGGCAGAGATGCTCAGGTACATGCATTGATAGCTTTGTATGTCAAACACGCCATTGTCCCTCACATTTGCTCTTGCAAAACAACAAAGGATGCTTGGGATACACTAAGCACTCTGTAGCATGCAAGAAATGAGGCTCGTGTGGCTTATCTCCAAAAATAATTGGAGAGTAAGCATATGAATGAAGGCAATTCTATGCATAATTTTTTGAAAAAGATCAAGATTTGAAGAAGCACTTGATTTCTTTTGATGAAGTCTTACCAAATTGTTCACTTGTGTAGACTGTTCTTAACAGTCCTCTAGATTCATGCTAGAGTGTTTCTTTTACTCTTTCATTAATGATTAAAGAAAGTCCAAATGCCTTAACATTTGAGGATTTATTCTTTATTTTATTGAAGGAAGATCAATCTCTGTAGAACATGTCCATTATGCATGTTTTAGATCAAGCTTTCCTACCTAGTTAGAAGGGCAAAGGTAAATGGGGCTCATCTACTAGTAAGCAAAGATATGCTAATTCTCCATAGTCAAAAAAGGAAGACAAAGATGAGAAGAAATAAAAAAAGAGGAAATTATTTTGCAAATAATGTAAAGGAAATGATCATTTCATAAAGATTTGTCCAAAACTAGCTACAAAAAAGGCAGAGAGAAAAGAGGCTGGAATGGTTGTTGTAGAGGCCTCTACACCTAAAGTAGAGTCTGATAATCTTGTGTAGAGTGAAGAATGGACATTTACTACTGTTTGGAGTTATGAACCATCTTCTCATGAACATTGTATGTCTTGAGTAGACTCACCTACTTGGTACTTTGGCAATGGGGCAACCAAACATATTATGTCACATCATAGTTTCTTCAATTCACTTGAGCCTACCCCTATTGGGCATTTTTTGACTTGTGCTTATAATTCATCTTATCATGTAATGGGAGTTAGTGAGATCACTCTGACTATTCTTGGTGATAGTTCTTGCACATTATGAGATCCTTTATTTGTGCTAGGGATCAAGGAAAAACTGTTATCAGTTTCAACATCAGCCAAGATCGACTTGGTTGTGAAACTTCTTGATGACAAATGTACAATCCATGATCTCTCAAATGGAAATGTTATTATTGCTTCTAGCATTTTATATCATCGGATGTATAAGCTCATAGATTATGAAAAATCTATGATGATTTAGGATGTGGCGTTCAAGATTCTCAGGCTATGCAGATGCAAAGCATTGGCATGCATGCTCTCATCATTTAAATTATGCTAGTCTGCTATGCCTTGAGAAATCTCAAAGCTTTTCCTCTCTTCCCAAACTTGAGGAACCTTGTAAAAATGTTTATGAGGGTTGTATTTTGGGCTAAATGAAGCGATCCTCCTTCCCAAAAGAAGGTTCAGTTCAAGGTGCTCAAAAATTGCAGCTTATTCATAGTGATATCTCTAATCCTATGTAGACACCATCTTTTGGGAATTACCTTTATTTTGTGACTTTTATTGATG
This sequence comes from Ceratopteris richardii, assembly GCA_020310875.1. Lineage (NCBI taxonomy): Eukaryota > Viridiplantae > Streptophyta > Polypodiopsida > Polypodiales > Pteridaceae > Ceratopteris > Ceratopteris richardii. Next base: position 27,992,288 of record CM035441.1, read on the forward strand.
ATTTTTCCAAGCATGCATGGGTGTATCCATTGAAAGAAAAGTCTAAAGTGTTTATGTGCTTGAAACAATTTTTGGTTTTGGCTGAAAACCTTTCAGCATGTAAAATGGGCACCCTCCATTCTCATAGAGGGGGAAAACATGTCTTTTGCTTTTAATGCATTTTTGGATGACACATGGGATAAAACAGTAGTTTACACTTTTATATACACCTCAACAAATTGGAGTTGCTAAAGGAAAGAATAGGTCTCTCATGGAGATGGTGAGGTGTATGGTCAAAAGTCAGGCTTTACCACATAGCTTCTATCTTGAGGCTGTTATGTGTGCAACATATGTACTTAACAGGTGTCCCACCAAAGTAATGTAGTCTATCACTCCATATGAGGCTTGGCATGGTTGCAAGCCATTTGTTGCTCATTTGCATGTTTTGATTGTTTGGCATATGGATTAGTGCTTGAGCAACAAGGCAAGAAATTGGATGATAAAGTAGTAAAATGTATTTTTTGTTGGGTACGATTCCAAAAGCAAAGGCTATCGTTTGTATCATCCACATACTATATGCATTTTGGTTAGCTATGATGTTTTTGTGAAAGATGCAATTGATCCATTACTTTCACATACCACGGAGACTTGTGTTAGCTCGAGAGATGTGTATGACACTTTGATGCATCTTTTTACAAGTGAACAATCAAGTGCTAGTCTGAATGATGGAATTTTGCAACCTTGACATGATGATGTAGATCATTCCATTTCTGATGCAGATTTATTTGATGCAAGGCTTGATATAGAGGAGGAAAAAACTATGCCTAAATTGCTTGTGCAAACTTTGTGAGCTAGCAAATTAGATGCACGTCTATCGTATCATACTCGTTTAGGCTCTCATAGTGCATCTTTTGCATCAGATTGATATGCTTTTCTACCTTAAGTCTTTATGATGAGAATGAACCTCTATTGTTTGATGAAGCACAAAATTCAGAAAATTGGATGGCTATCAGGCAATCAACATATGATGCAATCGCGGAGGAATGATACTTGGTGTTTATGTGATTTTTCACTTGGCAAGAAGGCCACTAGTGCACTAAGTGGGTATAGAAGTTGAAGCATAAGCCTAATCAAACAATTGACATGTATAAAGATAGGCTTGTTGCAAAAGGTTATGCTCAAGAAAGAGGCATTGATTTTGATAAGACCTTTGCTCCCACATGCCAAATGACTAATGTTCATAGCATATGTGCATGGTTGGAATGTACATCAGTTGGACATTAAAACTACATTTCTGAATGGTGACTTACATGAAGAAGTGAATGTTTTTCAGTCCCATGGTTTCGTGCATAAAGGGCATGAAAAAACGTGTGCATGTTGAAAAAGTCATTGTACATGCTTGGTATGAAAAGATACATGCCTACTTGATTGCACATGGTTTTGAGAACAGTCTTGTTGAGAGCACCTTATATGTTAAGCATGCAAATGATGTGCTTTTGATCACTGTTGTCTATGTTGATGACATGCTGCTCATTGGTCCTAATAAGAAGCATATGGCTGATTTTAAGGTTGAATTTCATGCCTCATTTGAGATGTCAAATTTGGGGCATTTGCATCATTATTTGGGTAGTTAGTTTATGCTCATTGATGGTGGAATAGCTTTGTGTCAAACAAAATATAGTGACACATTATTGCACCATTTTGGCCTTGAAGACTGCAAACCTATTGCCACTCCTATGGAAATTGGTTTAGGGTTGAGTCTTCATGATGCTAGAGATGCACTTGATATTGTTCTCTATCAATAGGGGTTTTTATTCTTTATTTAGTTATGCAAAATGAAGTCTGATATTGAGTTTGTTGTCTCACAAATGAGCACGTTTATGCATTTCCTAGGTGTCAATCATTGGTAGGTAGTTAAGCACATCTTTTAGTACTTCATTCATACCCAGATTCTTGGATTTTTCTATCCCAAGGGGGAATCACTACTACAAGATTTACATGCTTTTTCTATCTCTGTCTGGTCTGGTTGCAATGACACTCATGTGTCCACTAGTGGTTTTTGCTTCATGCATAGTAGCTCATGCATATCTTGGTTGAGCAAGAAACAACCTATTGTGGCCACTTCTAGTTGTGAGGCTGAGTATAGGGTAGCTTTCATAGTGACTATTCAATGTGTCATGCTCAAATGCCTTATGTTTGATTTGGATGTTGGTTAGTCTTCTATCACCATCATCTTCACAAAGAGTCAAAGTGCATTGGTAGTTATGAGTAACCTTGTGTTCCTAGCTTGCATTAAGCACATAAGGTGCACTATCATTATGTCATGGAGAGGTTGTGTACTGAGAGATCCGTTTGGCATATGTGCACACATTGGAGAATGTTGCATATATATATACAAAGGGAGAAGTTTTAAGATTTGTGCAAAGATTTGGGCTTACTTTCTTTTTGTGGGTTGATTCCACATAGCTTAGCAATTCTTATACATGAGTGCTAGTTCATGGTTCACTGCATCACTTTGAAAGGGAATTTCTTGATATATTTTGGTAGTGATGTGTGTGAAAACACGAGGACTACTCGAACATGTTTTTCCCTCTTTAGGAGGCTTTTTTCCTCTGCATTGTATATACATCTATAAGCCTAATGGGTCACTTATCTTTATACATTCAATATTGTGGGTTGTGCTCCAAGCTTCTTCTCTTTCTTCCTTGTGCTATTTGCATGCTTCTAAAAATTTAAACTCCAAAAGTTGCCGAGTAAAACTCTACCAAGAAGGAAATGCTCATATGATTGAAGTACAATGAAGGAGTCTAAAGAATAGGAACAAATGTTATAGAAGAAGCACATATAGAGGAAAACATGTATATATATTAGAAGAATGAAAAACGAGTCCTAACCAATCCCAAAGCCCCATGCTATCACATTATGATGTGTCACATACCACAACAAGCAAATCTTGGCATTACAAATACAAGATCCTTCATCTCAATCGAGCTAGGACAAGGCACTATAGCAAAGATGATCAGATCTCTTCATGATTCAAGGGTTTCCACTACTTCCATTAGACACTCTTAGTTTCTAGGAATGGTCATACAAGTAAACCTAATAGAGGATTATCTTATAGGACTAGGATGATGGGAGATGCATCTCAACACCTATGCAAGGATGAAGCGTGAATGCCCTCCATAGATAGAATTCTTTATACATATGTAACCCAAAATGCCTCTTTCTCAAAGTCTATGTAGAGAATTCCAATGAGCTTCTATGTACTTGAACAAAAGTAAGGAAGATTTCAAAATAAACACATTCACACAAAACTCTTGCCTACACTAATCAAATCAATCTCTACAACATATGCTACTTTATTGTATGAAGAAATCAGTCACACACTGATCACACTTCAATATAGTAAGAATTTCTCGAAAACTAATCAAACTTGACCTAAATTTAGAAAACTGTAATGGCTAGCGAAGGACACCAAAATCATAAAAAATGGATAAATTTGGAAGTAGATCCGAGGTTTAAAACTTAGTATGAGATAGATGTACTAAAGTCATCACATGGAGAGAGACATGAATCACCAAAGTTCACTATTTTGCATGTTTCTCAGCTATTACTGAAAGAGTAGATGGAACAATTGGTGAGGCAAAATTAGACCATGCTATCTATTTAATAATTCAAATATTACATAAAATGGATTCCAAATGAAGGAGAAACAATGTTCACAACATAGGGGTGGAGAGCTCCAACAATATCTGCACACATAGAGATGCATGCATACTCGAAACCAAAAAAAAGCAAGCAAGGGACTTGCTTTCGAATACTCCAGCACATTAAGCAGGACTTGTTCAAGTTGAAAACCATGCCAGATTACTCATTAGGAACTCGAATGAAATATATATGTACAAGTAGAAAAAGTGAGATGATCTTTTTCTAAAAACAAGGAATCACACCTAAAGTGATTGGAAATGAATGAAATGAATAATGCATTTCAACAAATTTTTGGTGATGTAATCTCATGGATTTCATTTTCCTTTGGTGCTCCACTTGTGTCCAATGCAATTTAATCAAATCTGTACACTTGTAAGCAATTAAGGTACTACAAAGTGCTCCTAATGTTGGAGCTTGCCTTTTCAACACTCCCCCTCAAGCTTTGTTTGTAACCAATGAAATTACTCCAGAGTGCTCGTAAGGTTGGAGCTTGATTCTTCAACACTCCCCCCTGAAGGTTCAACTGCATCATCCAAGTGCGATTGTTCCAATTCTTCTTTTGAGCCTTGTAAGCTTTACGAAATCCAATGCTTTAGTGAACATATTTGCACATTGATGGTTGGTACTAATATGAAGGACTTGTTATTCCTTTGCTTGCACCTTCTCCCTCAGAAAGTGATAGTGAAATTCAATGTGTTTGCCTCCACCATGAGACGTGGGATTTCTAGTTAGGCATATGCTACTCACTTGAATGTCAACACATCTAGTATGTATTTGTCTTTGCATCAATTTCAAGTGAGACCAACTTGTGGGACCAAACATTTGCAAAACATCTAGTATGTATTTTCTTTGCATCAACTAGATGGCATTCAATTTGTACATAAATTTAGTACCTAAGAAGTACCTTAGCTCTTCCAAATCTGACATTTTAATTTTTTATCCTATCCTCCTCTTTATCTTTTTGATTGCTTTTTCATCATCACTTGTTATGATATATTCTTCTACATATACACATTCACCTTCTCTTCTTGTGAATAGTGATGGATCTGCCTTGCATTTTTGGTAGCCACATGTGATAAGGTACTCCAAAAGGTTTTGATTCCAAGATATAGGTTTTCGCATGAGTGCATACAAAGCCTTTTTTCACCTCCAACTATGAGTTGCTTTCCTACAATCTTCAAATCCTCAAGGTTGATCCATATACGCTCTCTTCTAGCTCTCCATTCAAGAAGGCATTCTTTACATCTAATTAATATTTTTTCAGCCCTTACTTGTAGCCAAATCCATAAAATTCTAATTATGGTGTAATTATTCAGGGGACTAAGGGTTACCCCAAAGTCAATTCCATATGTTTAAGTCAATTCCATATGTTTGAGCAAAATGTTTAATGACTAACCTTTCCTTGTACCTTGCTATTCTCCCATCTGAATTAACTTTGATCGTCAGCAACCCATCTCTGCCTAATACCTTCATGTCTTTGGTTCTTGGAACCGAATTCCGTGTTTTATTTTCATCCAAAGCTTTTGCATTTCCTCCTTCATAGCATCCTGCCATTCCCTACACTTGCTTGCATCTTCATAACACATAGGCTCTTGATTTGCTATGAATTTTCACATGTATACATAATGCTTTGCATTATATAAGGAGCATATCTAAGCCTATCTATTGGTTACCTTGGTTGGGATTAATCTTCTTTGCCCTAGAATTTTGGTGGTAGCCTTTGATATTTCTCCCTTTTTGAATGCATAGTCTAAATCCACATTGTCCATGTCCATCCACATGTGAGACTTATCTTCTTCAAAAACATTCTCTTTACATTTGAGGTTTCCATTCCAAGATGCTTATGTTGATGAGACTCCATTCATACTTGAATGTTGAGGACTAGTCCACTCTATGCATCTTTGTGTATCTCCTCTTTATGGTTGTTCCAAGCTTCAATTTCACCTCCAACTTGAATATGTTCCAAAGGTACATACCATGGTAATACTTCATCAAATTTACATCTCTTGAGATCTTGAGCTCTTTGGTCATTGAATTCTAGCACCTACATCCCTTTTGTTCACCTTCATATCTTTTGAAGACACATTTTCCTGCTCTATCCAACTTACTCTTTAGGTCTTTTGGTATGAATGCATAACATGTACATCCAAATACGTTGAAGTGGGAAACATCAAGGCTTCTTCCATACCATGCTTCATAAGGTGTATATGAGTGTATGCCTACTTTTAGATCTCTATTCATGATGTAAATTGAAATAAGGGTTGTATCAGCCTAATAGCCATTTTGCATATTCATCTCTTTCATCATTACTCTACCTCATTCTACAATCTTAATTTTCTACAACCCCATTTCTTGGGATGAATACCTACATGTAAATCTCCTTTACATGCCATTGCTTTGAAAAAATTCAAAAAAAAAAGCATGGGATAATTACTTTCCCCTTCCATCGGATCTAAGATATTTTATAGACCTTCCAAATTCTCTATCACCAAGTGTTTTGAATCTCATGAAAAACTAAAACACTTATGCTTCATGAAGTATAACCACACCCATTTGTGTGAATCAAGCCAAGGGGTGTTAGCTCACATAGTTGCTCTTCTTGAAAGGTAGACTTGCTGACTTCCCTAGATGACATGCTTCACATGAGTGCTTCAAAGTTTTTGAGTTGAAGCTTGGAAATCGACACACAAGCTTCATTTTGTCCATATCTCGGTCTCTAGAATCCTTTGATTTCAAAATGAGAAATAGACTACATGATTAGGGTTTGGCTTCACCGCATGAGTAAAGTGTTAGATATGCTCAATGTTCCACCCTCAAGTGACCACAAATGATCCATGGTTCTCTAAGTTGTAAGGCCCCCATTATGAGGAGAAGCCATTGTGAGAGCCCAAAAATTTGTGGAACCCTAACTCCTAAGTTAGATGAGGTCTATGTGTGACCATTGATGGTTATAGATGATTTTTGTGAGCCTGACCATCAGCTCTTAGCCATTGGGCTACCATTGAAGGTGAAAATAAAGGCCCTATGGCATCGCACAATTTCCCCATAGAACCTTGATGGGGGAAGTCTAGAGGAGGGCTTACCCCTTTTTGTGGGGTTGGGGGGTGTATCCCCTCGGCCTGTAGGGTCGAGACAATAGGACTTCTGGTCATGGAGATTGTATATTTTACCAACTATTTTGTATCTCCCGACTACGTTTATCTATAGTGAATCTTCTTGTAAAAGCTATATAAGCATGGCGCAAACTGAGCTTTACATAGCATTGCGCACTAGTAAGCCCTTCATCTAGAGTCTATCTAGATCGCCATCTTAGCTCCACATTGGGATCGCACGATGGACAATACCATTGTTGTAGCTGCATTACTCTTGGCAATCTAAGAATCTGAGCTCTCTACCTCTTAGTTTGTGTCTATCTTAAACTGCGCTTTTCTCTCAACTTTGTCTATTGGTCTATTTTTTTGTGTTGTTATTTTCTTACATAAAGAGCCTTTCATCTTTCTTTCCTCTTGCAATCACCTTCTAGCCATCCTTTGGGTTCTCAAAAAGACAGCCCCTTTGAATGAGATTGACTTAATACCCTTTTCCATCATTTTTCCCACTATACAAAGTTCTTTGTGATATTCGATACATGCAACACATCCTTCAAGCATTTTACATTTTGTTATACATCCAACATAACATCATCTATGTGTGTGATGGTTTGAGAGGTATCATCACCTATATCCACATGCCCCTTTCTTGATGTAACTGTCATGTTGGAGAAGAAGTCCTTGCTACAGCTCATATGATTGTTGCATCCACTATCTATGTACCATGTATTGTCAACATGGTTTCTATGATCTTAAATTTCAATAATAGCTAGCATGCTTTCATTATCATTGTTTGAGGAAGTGGACACATAGTTATCTTGTATGAGTTATCTCTTTGATTGGTGCATGTTCCTTGATAGAAATCCCTTACGTAATTTCCATACTTGCCACATATCTAGCAACCATGTAAATTAATTCCATCTCTGGATTGGTTTTGTCTTTCTCCTCTTTCTCCATGTCTCTCCCTTCCTCTTGTAAGAAAGAATGACCTCCTTGCACTTTTCTTTGCTCTTGAACTTGGCCTCTTCATTTTCTCCTACATTGTCAACTTCATTTGCCACTGCCTTTATGTGCATAAAATGCTTGGGCCTCAAAGCTTTCATGGATGTAGACTAAAATTAATCTAAGGTCTCCCATAGCTTCATCCATGGATCTAAGTCATGTATGTGTCCAATCATTGCATTCCTAATTTTTTGTGAGGGAATCAAGACCACTATCTTGTCCCTTTCATTCTACTCTCTAAATTACCTCAACTAATAGCCGGTGAGGTTATATCCTAATCTAGGCCTTGGGTGTTAACAATGTATCAATCTCCATAAGCCTTTGCTCATAAGAAATATTGACATCCTAAACTCACATGGCTGATAATTGTTTTTTTCAAGATTTTCCATTTGTGTATTGAACTCAGCTATGGTGATCTCCTCCTACTAAGTGACCTTGGAAGTGATATGAGTGATATAAGTCTTGAATCTTTTGGAATCCAATCACTTGAAACAAAACAATGTAGCATTTTCATGTCTTCAAAACCAGCTCCGTCTTCATGGCTTTTGAAATATTAAGATGTAGCTTCATTCTTGTTCTAGTAGCTCCAAAAGCTCCTCTTCCTTTCCTTGGACCCTTAGTTATGGTTTGATGCTTGGATACCACTGATGGGGGATGTATCTCAATCCCTATGCAATGATGAGATGTGAATAACCTCCATAGGTAGACTTCTCTATAACTCCTTAAACCAAAATGCCTCTTTCTCAGTGTTTATGTAGAGAATTCTAATGAGGATTTGTGTAGTTAAAGAAGAGAAAAGGATTTTCCCAAAATAAAATTCACACAAAATGACTGCCGAAACTAAGAGAAACAATCTCTACAACTTAGGCTAGTTTATTATATGTGAGAGCTAGCTACGCAATGAGGCTTTTCTTCGAAAACTAACCAAACAATGAAAATCAAACTTAACCCATCTTTAGATAACTTTAATGGCAACCAAATGTTACCTTCATAGAGAATGGATAACTATGGAACTCGAATAAAGTCTCATAATGCATAGTTAGATAGCTCTTCTAAAGCCTGCACACAAAGAGAGAGATACGAATCATCATAGTTCACTATTTTCCATGTTCATCAAAGACTACTCAAAAAATAAACTGGAGCATTAGGTAGAAAAAGAAAAATATATAAGATATCCAAGGACTCGAGGATTACATAAAATGGATTCCTAGTGAAGAAAAAACCATGTTGACAACTCAAGGGTAGAGAGTTCCAACACTATCTGCACACACACACAGAGGTATGCCTACTCAAAACCAAACAAAGAACTTGCTTTGGGACTCATTCAAGTTAAAACCCATGCGTGATTACTCATTTGGAACTTAAATGACTTAATATAGAAGTGGAAATATGGGATGCCCTTTTCCTAAAAAATAGTAATCACACCTAGGTGCAATTCAAAATAGATGAAATGAATGAGAGGGATTTCAACAGCCTTTTGGTGAAGGAATCTCATGCAATTTCTTTTGCTTTAGTGCTCCAGTTTGGGCCAATAAGATTTATCCAAAGCTCTCCACGTGTAGCCAATCAAGATGTTCACTCATCATGTTGGGCCCTCATTTGATTTCTAAATACTAGATCCCATTCCTCACCTCGAGTTTTCAAATATCACTTTTGTTTGTGGCGAATAAGGATAAATCATCAAGAGAAATCAGTCGATAGTGAGAGCAGAGAATCCATATGGATGCTAAGAATAGAAATAATATCGGTGATGCCTTTCCTTGAAATTTCTTATCTAATGCATTATGGCATGATAGCATGATCTACATGCATTGGGTTGCATTCCATGGCGAGAATGTTCTTCCTATTTTCACATGACAAAAATCTATTAATCTGGTTCTAAGAACATCCAACATTTGCACCTATATAAGATGTCGGCATATATCTGAATGTGTATTGTGAATATGTGAGCATCAGCATAGAGAGTTTGTTAGATTGAATATGAATGATGATTTCATATGCTCAACCATGAGTATGTTTGAGTAGGAACATGCACTTATATGAGTGGGTGTAGGGTTTGCAGAAAGCACATATATTCGTGTATGTGTAAGTGTTGTATGTGAAATCATACAAGTGAGTGTCCATACACTTGCGCATGAGTTGTGCCATTCTAGCATGTATTCCTGCGCGCATTGGTACATGGGAATGAAATGCAGGAACATATATGTGTCGATTATTGGTAGTGGGCATGTTTGCCCAAACATGTGCATGAGTGCATGTGTGAATGTGCATTCTCATATTGTTTGTGTGTATGTGCTAACTGTGCCTAAGTGTCCCTGTCCATATATAAGTTTTTATGGATGCCTTTTTGTGTGCCTTCATATGATGTCACATACATAACACTCCACTCCACATGCTCAGAGACTTTTAGAAAGATAAATGGATATGAAGATGTCGTCAATGTCTTAAGGGAAGTCATGAAAGGTCTGTCTTCATCACAACAAAGAATGCTGTGAGGCAAGTCTTACTCTCTATATGGCCGACAAGGCCCCCTTCTACGTTCCGCAAACTTTTCCTCTCCACAAACTCGTCAGCTGAGTTCAATGCGGCCATTTCAATTCCTTTTTCCTATTGGCTGGTTGGACCTTCAAATCTAATGGAGGTAGAAGTTAATGGAGTCAAACAGAAAACTGGTGTACATATGAAGAAGTGGAGATGATTTTGTCTTGCCTCTAGCAATGAATCAGAATTTCGAGGATTTGAGCTGTCAGATGATATCTGTCCAAAAGCCGCCTACTATTGAGGAAGATCCATCTTTTCGAGCAGCATGCCTCTCGACCATATATGTTCTATGAATCTGTCAAGGAAGACTGGGTAGGCAAGTGGCATCGTCCATCGAGAAAAGAGGATTATCAAGGTGTTTGGAAACGTCCAAGAATGAAGGCCACGAACACTATGGCCTGATTGTTAGTGAATAAACACGGGAATATGAAATTTAACAGATTTATCTTGGGAGAGAGTGTGGAATTCAAAATAAATCTGTTAAATTGCAGTATGAATTGAGGTTGCAAAATGGCATTGAATGGAGTGGCTCCTACCTTAAGTTTCTTTGCGCCTAGAAAGATAGGTAGACTCCAAATCAACTCGATAATACAACCCCATATTCAATCATGTTTGGTCCTGACAAATGTGATGCCACAATTATAAAAGTTCACCTATCTTTCAACATAACAATCGAAAACTTGATTCATATAGAGAACACCACCTGAAATTCCCTCCATCGCCACCCAATGATAAGCTTTCACATGTGTATACAGTGATATCCCAACAACACAATAAGGCTTTTCATAGCTGAGACTGAAAACAGAACAGCAGATCGTCTCTCTGAAAGTTTATGATTCCCCTGTACTTCCAGGAAAGACAATTGCTGATCTGGAAGACTAGAAGCTTCCATGTGTATACAGTTTTCATCTATCCCAACACAATAAGCTTTTTCAAGTCTTGGCTGGACATATCTATGAGTTCCTCAAAGATGCGTGCCTCCACCTTAAGAGGTCGGGTGTGTGAGTGTGTTTCGAATTCATTGTACTCTCAAAAAAATAAGTCTCCTCATAGATGAGACTGAAAACAAAACAGCAGATCTTCTCTCTGAAAGTTTTTTATTCTCCTGTACTTCCACCAAAGACAATTTCTAATCTGAAAGACTAGAAGCCAGAGGATTGGATGAGAGAGCTCTTCTACAAGAGTAGGACCTGAAGAAGCATTTATTGCTGCTCTATGGAAACGTAGAGATCAAGAAGTCTGTCCTCTTATGGCAAATTCTTCATCGGGGAATTTGGACTAACCATAAGGCAAGCAAAATTTGTGGGATCCCTCCGTGGTGCAAACGCTGCCACCGTGCAATCGAAGATGTCCCACACATCTTCCTTACTTGCCCCAACTCCTACAGAATCTGGCAGATGGTTGGACAGAAAATCAGAGTTCAAAATCAGCTTAGTTGGAAACAAGTCCTTTTGGGTGAAGCGATTGGGTGCTCTGCGGCTCTCTGGAATGCAATCAGAGGGGAAGTCCTGTGGAAAATTTGGCGGGAGCGGTGTGCTCTCAACTTCGGCGACCCCCCCAGGGAGTGGTCGATTGAAAAATCTCTATTCCTCCTTGGCAAAAGGATTGTCAACAGTAAGAAATCCCCCCCCTTCAGACACCATCAAGTCCTCCTTTTGATCAACAACAAGCTCAAACCCAAGTGGGTCCCGCATGAGGGCGACGAGAGGATGATCAACCTTCTTTGTAATGCAACCTAGGAATCAACCAAGCTTCCCCTGCTTTGTGGGATTTGGGGGGTCCCGTGGGCGCTAGTCCCCTTCTTCTTTTGTACCTTTGTTTCTTAATTTAATTCAAGTCCGGGAGAGTAGGCTATTGCCGAACTTCCTTTATACTAAAAAAAAAAAAGATTTGAATGATCTACAGCCAAACTTCGTTTTGAAGAAAAAGATTCGAAGGATGAAATGCAGGTTCTTCAGAAAGCTTCTTGATGCATATATTCCGCACTTAGAGTCCATACATGATGATATATCTGTGCAAGTGCATAAAGCGAATCTAATTGTCTGTATCGCGTATCTTTGCAAAACAATCATGCACATGTTGATCAATATACGAGCGCATGTTTAATCACTTACAAATTCACTGAAAAACAACAAATTCGTATGTGCACATGTGCATGAAATCTGAAGCTTCCGTGTATATGTATTTGCATAAAGATTGTTAATGCACAATTTTGTTACGAAGCATGCATGTTTCCATAAACTTTTTACATGAGGATTCTCTAGATATAAAGAGATTCATAATAGAGTGATGATAGAAATTGTTGTGAAATGGAAAGATATGGCAATAAAGATGTGCAATGAACTTTGATGGCCATCAGAAAGAGTGGTTGATTGAAAAATCTTTGTACGTGTTAGGTAGAAGAATATGTAACTGTAAAAAGTCTTCCCCTATTCAGACACCATAGGATGTTTGTTTTGGAAAACAATAAGATTAAAACCAAGTGGGTCTCTCACAAAGACGATAAAAAAATCATTAAACTTCTGAGTAACTCTCTTTAAAACATTTAGCTCCCGTCGAATTTTAGTTATCCTATGGAGTTTGGTCAATCATAGCTTTTTGGCCATGATACCCCTGCTCTCTGGGATGTAGGGGATCCCAAGGGCACTAATCCCATTCATTGTATATTTGTTCTTTTATTAATTGAAGCATGAGAGAGTAGGCTACTCTTGAACTTCCTTTTATAAAAAAAATTGTTACGAAATGGGATTTGATCCCATGGTCTTCAGCTCGTGTTCACTTCTACTATGCAGCTTCGCAGGACATAGCATCTCTGATTTAATGTTGAAAGAGATTCCAAGATATAATGGAGTGATTCCACATAGCATCTATGAGCAGTCAAGAGGATTTCATGAACCAGAAGTGATGAGGGGTCAAAAACAAGAGGCAATTGATATGGAGCACGATGAGGCAATAGGCATCATGGGTGCATTCCAAGACATGCAAAGCTTTGTGGCACATTACCTACATAGAGGTTTGGAAATTGATTCATAAAATAACGCTCCCTGAGAAAAAAAATAGAGTCATCTCCTTCCAACTGTAATACAAAGTGCTTGACGAATCATTCACTCGTTACATAATAATTTTTAGGTGATGTTTAGATTCAAGTATTTTTTTCGTTCGACCTACAACCATTAGATTGTCGAAATTTATGAGAAAATGCATAGAAAATGTACTTCGATCTCAAAAATTTTACCCTTGATTGTTTTGTTATCAGCTATTTTGTTGATGGGTATCATGCACTTTATAGGCTGACTGAATACCTTATGCTGGGAACACTAAATTCATCATTGCATGGACTATATTTAATGAAAATCAATATGATCCCTTGTGTCGAAAGCTGAGAATTAAGTTTTAGATACATTGAATGGCATGAATGAGTTTTAATTGCATATAAATGTTAGAAAAATTAATTCATTCATTTCTAGAAGTGATACTAAACATCTCCAAGTTAGATTTCATCTCTCCTTTGTTTCTCCTTTTTACAAACTCCATTACATACCTATTGAACCCAACATGAAAACCCAACATGAAAGGAGGGGGTGAGTAAATCATCGAACAAAGGATGCAAAGTCTAGACAATTGATATGAAAGACCCTTTAGTCCAACTCTTGGCTTTAATGAGAGGATAGAGAACAAAGAATTGTCTATTCTTTTCATGAACAATGAATCAAGTGATGCAACTCCTTTAATGGAAAGGATGTGACCAAATTTTGCAAAGAATATGAACTCGAGGTTAAATATCTAAACACTTGTCTGAACCAATGACACACCAAGAGCTTTGTGAGAACTTTTCCGTGACATGTCTTAATTGGATCTGTGTGATCAACTCATGGACATAAAATAAATAAGATGGCCTGAGTACAAAGCACCAGTCCTCATGTAGTCCATGTTGGAGGACATTGATAAAGTGATGTGCAAATCCTTCCTAAATGGGGTCCATATGAATAAAGATCAACCAATTTTGGGGTTCAAAAGAAAGCTCGAGCAACAATTTGATGATCTAATTCAACATGATAAAATGTATATAAGGCACAAAAAGGTGTGGTAGTTTCTATGAGTAGTGGATGCTAAGGATAGAGGGAACTTAATTCACTCCTGTAAGACATGGGCTCAAAATCGGGAGTCACAAAGGTTTGGATGGCCATCCATGAAGCTATGAGGAAATATTTCAAGAAGCAACAGACAATTGGAAAATTTCTTAATGTTAGAAGTTGAATCTTCATGCAGATTATAGAGGCATGAAAATTCCTTGTACTTTGAGAACTGTGATGTTGTCCAATCTCATAAAGTATTTGAAACCCTAGTTGTGCATAAAAGATTTATGCATAGAGTGCACATACATATGATAGGTTCATGTGGAAGAACCCATAAGTATAGAAAAAATAATATATGGAATCCCAATATCCCAAGAGTCTATAGATATATTTACAATGGTCACATCCTTAATTTCTGTATGTACACAAGCCCCAAAGATGGGAGAGGCAAAGGAACAAGTGGAAGATGAAAAAATCCAAATAAAACAAATATCAAACATAAATCATAACAAGATTCAACAAATCCCAACAAGAAATCAAGATGAGGCTTTTCCCACTCTAATAAAGTCCTTCCATCCAGTAGGGACTAATCAAACAAACCAAGAAGCAGGTCATGATACTAACCAAGACTTAAAGATATCTACAAGGTCTCATGGGTATCATGCACTTTATAGGCTGACTGAATACCTTATGTTGGGAACACTAAATTCATCATTGCATGGACTATATTTAATGAAAAGTGATATGATCCCTTGTGTCGAAAGCTGAGAATTAATTTTTAGATACATTGAATGGCATGAATGAGTTTTAATTGCATATACATGTTAGAAAATTTACTTCATTCATCTCTAGAAGTGATACCAGATATATCCAAGTCGGATCTCATCTGTCCTTTCTTTCTCCTTATTACGAGCTCCATGACATACCTATTGAACCTAACATGAAAGGAGGGGGTGAGTAAATCATCGAACAAATGATGCAAAGTCTGGCACAATTAATATGAAAGACCCTTTAGTCCAACTCCTTGCTTTCATGAGAGGATAGAGAACAAAGAATCGTCTATTCTTTTCATGAACAATTAATCAAGCAATGCTACTTCTTTAATGGAAAGGATGTGACAAAATTCTGCAAAGAATATGAACTCAAGGTTAAATATCTACACATTGGTCTAACACCAATGACACACCAAGAGCTTTGTGAGAACGTTTTCTACATGTCTCACTTGGATCTGTGTGATCAACTCATGGATATAAAGTAAATAACATGGCTTGAGTACAAAGCACCACTCCTCAAGTAGCCCATGTTGGAGGACATTGATAAAGTGATGTGAAAATCCTTCCTAGCTTGGGTCCATAGGCATAAAGATCAACCAATTTTGGGGTTCGAAAGAAAGCACGAGCAACAATTTGCTGATATATCTCAACATGATAAAATGTAGATAAGGCATGAAAAGGTGTGGTAGTTTCTATGAGTAGTGGATGCTAAGGCTCGAGAGGACTTAATTCACTCTTGCAAGACATGAAATCCAAATCGGGAGTCACAAAGGTTTGGATGGCCATCCATGAAGCTATGAGGCAATATTGCAAGAAGCAACACACAATTGCAAAATTTCTTAATCGTTAGAAGTTTAATTTTCATGCAGATGATAGAGGCATGAAAATTCCTTGTATTTTGACAACCGTGATGTTGTCCAATCTCATAAAGTATTTGAAACCGTAGTTATGCATGAAAGAGTTATGCATAGAGTGCACATACATATGATAGGTTCATCTGGAAGAACCCACAAGTATAAAAAATTAATCTATGAAATCCCAATATGCCAAGAATCTATAGATATATGCCAAGAATATATTTACGATGGTCACATCCTTAATTTTTGTATGTGCACAAGCCCCAAATATGGGAGAGGAAAAGAAACAAGTGGAAGATGAACAAATCCAAAGAAAACAAATATCAAACATAAAGCATAACAAGATTCAAAAATCCCAACAAGAAATCAACATGAGGCTTCTCCCACTCTAATAAAATCCTCCCATCCAATAGGGAATAATCAAACAAACCAATAAGCAAGATATGATACTAACCAAGAGTTAAAGATATCTACAAGGTTTCAAGGGGACCATACAGAGTTTAAAAAGAACTATATGAAAGAAATCTAGCAATTCTATGTGAAGATGAAGCTCGAAATGCATCCTTAAGTGATGAAACCACACAAGGATTGGAGAGTGATTAATGAATCTTCCACTATTACACAGAATGAATCTTTTATCAAGGTGTATCCAATCCATGTTGCTTCCAGAAGGGAAAACCGCCTCTATAACATTGACCGCCTATGTCATTGATGATGTTTTAGATGGATTCTTTGAGGCATCACTAAAGAGATGTTGTTTTCCACAATCTTTGCAATAACCTTCCCAAGGCTTAACTAGTAAAGGGTTAGGAATCAAACATTCCCTTAGAAAGTGGTCTCCTTAACATTGGTAACATGGCGCTCTTAGAGTTGGTAGTGTCAATGGTTAACACATGGGGGGGAAATCCCTAGGAGCAACATACATTACATTCACATACTTAGATCCATACGAATCATAGTAATTGTCATACTCGCAATATTTTTTCTCATAAGAGACTTCATTACCATAGAAATATTCTCGTAATACTAAAAATGAGAGTATTATGGATCATATGTCTCGTTAATAGATTCATTGCTCAATCCTAACAAGAGTAGTCAAAAGAAAAACTACCCTTTTGGGGTTTTTTTGCAGGATTACTGTACTTGATTGGTTCATTGCTCGTTAATAGATTTCATTGCTCAATCCTAACGAGAGTAGTCAAAAGAAAAACTACCCTTTTGGGGATTACTATAGTTGATTGATACTACATTTTGAAGATGTGTTGGTTATTGACCCATAGTAGGTTACACTTACGGATACAATTGTGGTTCATATTACCTTTGAGAAAGTTGAGGTCAAAGATATTGTTGATATCTAGAAATATCCCTAGATTGATCTCTTGGACTCTAGGCATATGGCTGATATTGATATGGTTGAAGTTATCTAACTTAGTGCCTATTGTGAGGGTAAAAATCAATAGTGTCATTTGTGTACGTTTGATAAGTGTAGCCATAGTAGGTAGGCAAGTTTGTATTGGTGATCTTCCATAGGAGTACTCGGGTGGGTTACGAGGCCCTCTTGCACAAGCATAAGTAGGGTGGTCCACCACACTGCAAACAGCTCCTTATAATTTATTCTCACATTTTTTGAGGTGATTTATTCATTGTGAGCATGTTGATTTTACACTCCCTTCTTCTTAGCCATTGACGTAGCCTTTCTGTCCATGGATGGGATATGAGATGAGGTAACACTCAAAGAATCTTAAAATCTTGATGGATTCTAGGATAACCTCAAATCACTGGCTAAGTTATCTTCAATATCTATGCACTCCTTTACGCAAGCATCTAGAGACTCTCATCTCTTCAAATACACTAAGTTTCTCAAAGCGCCATTCAACAACGCATCCAAAAAGAGTGAAATGATCTTTGCTTGAGCTGACCTCTTTGCATTTGGACACGTATCCAATATTGTTTTAACCTTCTAGTTTCTAATCTCACCGATTCACAACTCGCTTGCTTGAAGCTATAGATCAAAGAGGAGGCGGTATATCTAGACCTCCTCTTTGCAAAATCACCAATGAACGCATCTAATAGTTGGTCTATATTTGTGAAACGGTCTATATTTGTGAAACGATTTTGATTCAATCCTTGTAACCGAACTAAGACTAGTCCTACCAAGTTCAAACCAAATTCTTCATAAATAACAAACGATTTCTTAACTTGCTCCACTCTCAAGACTTGTTTGAATTCAATGATTGAACATAAGTATCACTAGCTTTGGAATAGTGGTTTTTCATGAATTTGGCTACTTCATAGGGCCTTCGCCTTCTACCTTCATGTAGTGTTCTAGGTACTACTTGGACTATCAGACGTACACCCTCTCCCTTACCTACAAGAGGTAAGTGTGGCAAGGGTTATCTCTTTTGATGATTCACCTCCCAAGATTAGGTTAGGCCTAGTAATAATGATTGGAATGGTAAATTGCACTTGTGATCAACAAGGAAGATTGTTCCAATGGAACTAACCAAACTATGGTCTCTAGCATTCCCTTGGTTACCATTGGGATTCCTGATGAGGATGCATGTCCCTTGATTGGGAACATAGTTGAATCCATTATGTAGACTTTGCTTTTTCACACTCTAGAAAATTATCTGCTCCTAGTTTTCATCTAGTTTTGTGACCTGCGTAGGATCCTCAAGGTCATGCGATTCATGGATAGGGGAAAGATTTACACTTAATCTAATGACTGGTTTTGATGCATGCACACTCTATCAATGCCCTAAAAAAAAAAAGATTTCAATTAATTCATTGACTTGAGGAATGTAAACTGCTCTCAAGACATTGACCACCACATAATTTTCCCTAGGAGTGGTAATAGCCTATTCACCGCAGGGTTTAGTAGGCTAAGTACTATCTTCAATGATGCCCATGTCATTAGTGCTCTCTGGCTGGTTAATGACCATATATAGACTCTACTTCTTATCCGTATATAAGCCTATCGCAAAATTGATGGTTGCCATAGAGATCACTTTTGTAACTTGGCCTCCCAGTTTTACTATAGATCTATTGAGTCTATCTAGGTATACTATGACTCCAAGCTGGTTTGTATATACAGACGGCAAGAGAGTCTAGTACTCCCCCTAAATTACGGACATGGTTAGGAGTATACATATCGTGAAAAGTTGCCATGCTTTCACAATCAAAATCAGTAGAAGACTCAAAATAGATTCAGTGTATGCTTCTATAGGGCTCTCCACAAAAGAGACTACACTTTGTCGACTTCCTAATACTATCCCTAATCTCAAGTCCATGAAACGTTAGAAACTTCCCCTTCCCCTATTTCCTTGATGTTTCATGAAACCCTTGTGTCGACCTTATAGATACACTTGTTTCCCTGTGCAAATATGATGTGTGACCTCTTTTCAAGGCAATTGTGTAAAATTGGAAATCAAAGTTTAAGGCTCTGTAAGAAAATTTGAAATGCCAACTCACTCTCACTTTTTGTTTGCTTCTTAATTTTACTTGTGATTTTGCAATCTGCACAAATGAAAACTTATTTAGTTTCGTACATCTCTTAATATCCTTCAAAAATTCTAGTTATCCTTCAAAATACGCTTTAATCGACCTTTCTTTGCCATACGTATGTTTTTTATCGTAGGCTTTACTTTTCTCACTCCTTCCCTTCTAATTTCTCGTATAGATCCCCAGGAGGCTCTATATGCTCTCAAATATAGCTCAAAAATAAGCCTGTTAATTTTCTTTATCTTTAGGACCATGCCTAGCCAAGCAAACACCTTATGTAAATGACACCCAATACATAGGTGTCAACAACACCACCTCATTAGTCAAGTACCATGAAAAGAGAAAAATTTTGGTGACCTCATAGCATCATTCAAGTGTCATGATACCATGCAAGTGTTGACAACATCACATTCACGTGACATGATACTTGAGTATTGGTGATACTCGAGTATTGATGATACATAAGTATTGGTTATAATTGATAAATTTTGAGGATACCATGGCGTGGGATGTGTGTGGGAAACACCTACACTTGCCAAGTGTTGAAGATATGAAGTCCACGGTGTCGAGGGGATGTCAATTGCAGTGGCAAAATGAGATGCGAAGATTGGATTATGCCCCGAGGGTATCACGTAGATCTCGATTGATGGGCAAGTTTCGCATGTTGAGCACCTTTACATAGGGAATAGTACGCCAGGAGGCTCACTGTGGGGCTACGGAGCACTTTTCGTGCATAGATCCATGGCATAAAAGAAGTGGGTCATCATGGAAGAAGCATGTGATTGCAAAACAAAAGTATAAATATAATAATCAAAGTAAAATCAAGGATCTCAATAATACTAGATCAAAAGTTTACACTTGACGATTGTGAAAAGATCAATCAATATAAAAAATGATCTGCTCTATAGTAGAATATCACATTATCAGAGTTTACAAGGCTGAAAATGAGATATTCTACTATAGTGAAGATGAGGAAAAATGATCGAACTAGATTGGCCTTATCGGCTATAGTGTTAAAAGAACACCTCCACTTTACTTCACTTCAAATACTTCGAGTATTTATCTGAAAATCAATTGGGAAACTCTTCTTCTCTTCTCTTCTCTCCAAAATCTTCTCTTCTCTCCAAAATCTTCCCTTCTCTCCAAAATCTTCTCTTCTCTTCTCTTCAAAATCTTCTCTTCAAATCATGGGGTTTTGTGAAAAATAAATCATGGAAAAAAATCGACCATTAGTACTTTTATAAAATTCAAAAAACACTCTCATAGTTCTCAACTAACCCTTTAATATAATCAATGTTTTTATTTATTTAGATAATTGCTATTTTCTCTTTCTCTATGTGAGCTAATGTCAATTTTAACCATCAGATTATGTTGAACTGAACCCGAAAAAAGCATTCCATTCCCATTGTAGCTCACCTCTTGGGCATGAATGGATGAGAGCCTTGTTGGTGTGTCATTTCTTAAAAGATGCCCCTTTCAAAGACACATTCCTTGCTAGTGCTACCATTAACATCTGGCTCCATCGATGTCTCAACCCACGCTAATAGTTTGGCCTAATCAATGCACTTCCAACATTTCAAAGGTTTATGAACTATGTTTTTCAACCATTCTTTGGATCATCAATAAGGGTGTACATGGATGAGTTTCGCATATATAGTACTATATCTATGCATTCTAAAAAATTTGAAGAAAGCTTAAAAAGATTGTACGAGCTTGGAGGTCAATTAAATCTTCATAAGTGTGATATTTTCGAGAAAGAAGTAGTTCCCCATGGACATCTCATATTAGGAAAGGCGATTCAAGTTGCTCCATCCAAAGAAGAAGCCTTATTGGCTCTAACTCCTCCAACAACAACAAAGTACACCCTCACTTTTGTACAAAAGGTACTATATGTTATGGTTCATCCACCTTCTATCTGAAATCATATCTCCATTACAAAAACTTGCACAAGATGGTTTCTTTGCATGGGAGGATATCCATATTGAATGTTTTGAAGAAATCAAAAGAGTACTCAGTGCTTTACCCACATTGATGCCCGAAAACTGCATGGGAGAGACTTTCTATATGTGTCCAAGTAGAGGAGAAGCAATAGGAGTAGTCCTACTCTAGAAGGATACAAAAATATCTCACATGCTTCCTCTTTATTTTGCTAGCAAGGTAATGAAACAAAATCTGAGGAGATACACACATGCAGAGAAACTCATGTATGCACTTATGTTTAGACTACAGAATTTTCCGCCTCACCTTCTTGCTAGGCCTTTCATTGTTCTTACAACAGATCATGCATTCCCATATGTGGTACAACATATGCACATCTCATCTAGAATAGCTAAATGGGTTCTTGAAATTCAAGAATACGATTATACTTTTGTAGTAGAGGAAAGTAAAAGAGCCAGTCTCATAGACATACTCACCTACAAGAAGTGACAGAGGAAAATATCCAATCAGAGGGATAGGGGATAAGCCTTGCATGAAGAAGAAAGTGAAGATGCACCTACTATATTTTTTGATGGTGCATATAAGAAGGAAGTCAACAACGCAACACGAGGGTTTCTTATATATGACCAAAATAAATAGCTCATCTTCAAGAAAGATATAGCTCTTCCAAATGCTCATTCAAATAATGAAGTAGAATATGCAGCACTATGTGAGGCCTTGCATGAGTGTGTTCAACATGGTATCAAAAGATTGATCATAAAAGGAGAGTCAATGTTGATAATCAAGCAATTGCAAAATGTTTGGTGTTGCAAAAGCCAAAATTTGTATGAATGGTTGAAATGGCTAAGAGTGTTATTGAAACAATTTGATAACACTCAAATATGTCATGTACCAAGGAGCCAAAATAAGGAAGCACATGCATTAGTCAATGAGCAATTTGATAGTTTCATAGCATCCATGAAGCTAGAAGACAATAGTTTTGTAGGTCAAGAAGGATTAAAAGATATCTTCGAGTTTCATGAAACTTGAGAACCACCCAAGCATCTAAACAAGGTACAAAGGCATAGGCTAGTAAAGAAGGCTCTACATTACAACTCATAGGAGATAATCTCTTTGAGAAAGATAAGTACCTTATCCTTAGAAGGGTCCCCTCATCTGATGAAATAAAGAGCATTTTGGAGTCTTATCATGACCAAACATGTGGAGGGGAACTTCTCACATGAAATAACAATAAGGAAAGTACTTCAAGCAAGGTACACATGGCTGACATCCATAAGGATGCTCAATGTTGGTGTAAAACATGCAATACATGTTAAATTACAGGGAATAAAAGGCTTATGTATGAACCAAGGACATCAGTCATATCTTATGGCCCATTTGAGAAATGGGGAATTCATGCAATCGGGCCCCTGCCAATGAACACATAAATGTCCAACAACAAGAACCTCTTCGACACCAAATAAATTTTTCTATGGAAAATGTGAGACCTACGTCTTCAAATCATTGAAATACTTGTTCATAATCAAAGATACGATCGAGAATAAATTTATAGCATCCGTATGAATCTAAAGTAATGTCCTTTACATGTTCCTCACTCCCTTTAATTACAATATCATCAATGCATGGCATGGTTATATGAGGGATAAAATCATTTAAGAAGCATATTCATAGCACTAATCATATAAGCCACAAAATTATTAGCTCCTTGACCTAAAGTACACATTCGCACTAAGCCTAAAGGAGTTTTCATTGTGGTTATGTCATGTCTATCAATTGCTAATTGGAATTGGTCATACCTAGAATAGAAATCACCCATTGAATAGATAGAATGTCATGAAAATGATTCAAGAGATGCATCTACAATGGGTCATGTTCCTACATTCCTTATGGTGAATTTATTGACGGGTTCGAGATGTTGAATAAATCATAGTTTCCCATTCTTTTTAAGAACCATCTATAATTTGAGTAAGGTGAAAAAGATGGCTCTAAACTTCTTATGTTTATCTTCTTCTTAAGTAGTTTCGTTAGCTAAGGTAAGTGAGCCTTTAAAATTGGTATATGGTGAAGATTCCATGAAATATGTGCAACAATAAAGATAATCATGGGTGAGACTAGCTTATCACTTGTGCAGCCAATCTCATGAGTATACATAGTAAAGGCTTTTCCATGGCTACATATCACTCTCTCAAATTTATCTCTCTCTATTGGCAAAAAAAGTCATTATTTCTACCAATTTTCACATGTTTGATTGTCTCATCCATCAATGTATGTCCTATGTTTTTGCTATCCTGAATAGTTGGATCATTTTTTCAATCAACAATTTTTTGTTACTTCCTTGAGGTAATGGCTGATCTATGGGTTTGATTTTCTTGTCTATTGTTTTGTACTTTTTTTCATCTAAGGCATGATGTGTTTGTTTCAACTTTGAGCACTTTGTCAACATTCAGAACATACTCATCAAGGGAAGAAAGAAGAATAATATGGGAATCAGAATTTTGTTGAAGACATAACTCTTACTCCTTAAGAGTAGAGAAACAATGAGATGTATCAATCACATGCTTAATGTTCTCATCATGCTCCATGATTTTGTTGGTTTTATAATTTTTTTGGGTTTTTTGGATAAAAGACTTGGACAATTGACTCTTATGAAGAAAATATAATCTAGAATGTGGAAAACAAAGTGACAAACTATTGTATAGGTTGGTTGGTTGCGAAATGACAAACCAATGTCAAATGTTGTCTTGATCAACAATGGATCCTATCCAAAATTTTGACCATATGTGGCTCCAATCATGAATCAAGGTCCACAATCATTACAAACATGCTCATGAACCTAAATAACAATAGACATCTTTCTAATTCACAATTGATTCCTAGGATGATATCCACCTACCATCATGAATTGAAGTGATTGCGCTCCATGCTTAGACTTAATTCTAGCATAAGTAGACCCATCATCCATGGCTTTAGTTTCCATAGGACTCTCACAAATGAAAAGTTGACCTAGGAGAAGTTCATAGGAGCAATTATCTTGAATAAAGAAGAGAAATTCTTTTTTGTCATTCCTCCTATGGATATGGACAATTAGCATAAACTCCATACAAGCTACCTGCACTATTATCTGTAGTTCTCATATGCCATCCATAATCTTTATCTATGGGCCATCAAAATTTATCATAGAGTTCTCTTGAAATCATGTTGATTTTAGAGCCAGAATCTACTAATGCATTTACAATCATAACATTTTTATCATTGCCTTTTTTACCATGCATCTGTGATGTACCTTTAGACCAATATTTTCTTTTAAAGTGGCTTTCAAGATTTTTTTTCATGATTTTCATGGTCAGATTGGATAGGTCCTAAGAAAGTTTTATTAGAATTTACTTTATCATTATCAAGGTCCTCTTCATCATTTTCATCAAAGTTTAAGGATTCATTCATACCTTAATCTTGATCTATAGAATCTTGCATCTCAGTATCTAGATTAAGCAAAAACCCCTTCCTTTTAATTGGGCCGATGAAGTATCTTTAAAAATAGGCTTTGCAATAAAGAAAACTTATTCTAAAGACATAGGCACTTGAATCTTAAGAAAAGTATCATCTTAAGTCTCCATAGGATCTACTTTTCTCTCAATTTCTGAAATCAAGATGGCTTTAGGTTTTCTCTTTCATTTCTTTTGTTTTTGCTAAGGATCGTTTTTTTTTTTGTTCACATTCTTGTATTTGTTCTTTAGTTTGTTTTGATTTTTCTTGTTTCTCTAAAGGCTTTGGTTCCATTTGTTTGGGATTTTTCTTCTTAACTTTTTGTTTCTCCCCTTTTTTTTCATTGTGTTTTGATTCTTGTTTTTTATCTTTCGGTTATGATGTTTCCCCTTGCTCTATGATAGTTTCTATTCCCTTTGAGGTTTGTTTTCGAGTCACTCTTCTTTCACTAGGCTATGTTTCATCTTTTTTTTGTTTTTCTTTGACATTGGATATGTGAGAAATAAGAGATTGATCTTCTATTGGTGACTCCCAAGCCATTATTATCCTAAGCTCATCTTGTGCTCTTACTAAAGCCTCTATGGAAAGATCAAATTCCTTTGTGGGTTTACTTGATTCTTCTTCTTGTTCACCAAGAGGTTCTAGTTTCACTCCTCTAGTTTGTAAATCTATCATGGTTATGTTTTCATAGTGCTTTTTCATTCCTCCCTTACCATAATTTCCTTGCAAAGGTAGCTTAGATCGATATTCATAGATTTTCTTGTCTATCTCTATTACTATTCATTGCTCCTTAGTGGTCTTCAATTGCTCACCATCTCTCAATAAGTGCTCTAACAAATCACACCAAGAACACGTATGGGGACAATGCACAAAACCATTCAAATTTTGAGGACTTTGATTAACCTGTGGTGGGAAATTCTGAAATTGAAGATTTTGTTGGTAAGGCATTGGTTGCATATGGTAATAAGGATTTTGATAAGGCAATTGATGTATTTGAGGAGTTTCGGGAGCAACATGTGGTACTTGAGGTGCAAGAGGAGCTTCCATAGGATATGGATGATGATTTCAAGAATTTTGATTTTGAGGATTTTGAAACATTCTTTGAGAAGCTTAAGGATAGCTGTTTTGATACATCTGAGGATTTTGTACATGAGGTTGTAACCAAGGTCATGAAGTTGACCAACTGACATCAAACTGTGTGATAAATGAGGTACATGGCATACATTATTCATAGTAAATTTTGAACCATCAATGAATTTCATACCCACATCTCCAATCCCCACAACATCACACTGGTAAGAGTCACCAAGTCTCACGGTACCAAGAGACTTTGCTGCATAATTAGAGAACCATTATCTGTGTGGTGTCACATGGAAAGAAGCACCAAAATCTAGCAGCCATGTGTGGGAAAGAGAATCAGTCATAAGCACCTCAGATGGCACAGTACTATTAAGTTTCAACACATTAACATCATTAGAAATAACATTAATTTCTTAAATCTTTAGAGTCAAACTAGATGGTGCAGGTAACTGTTTAACATGCCCATCAATGTTCTATCCTTTACCTTTAGCATTCTTTAATGCATAACAGTCTTTCTTCATATGTCCTTTCTTATGACAATAATGGCATTCGATATCCCTGTTCCTTGATTTACTTCTACTCTTATTCCGTTGACCATTCTTTTCCTCGTTCTTTCTCCTGCCACATTGTTGATTCTTTCCTTGGTAAGAATCATGAACATTATATGCATCTCCACTCTGAGTGCCAACCATAGATTTTCTATGAATCTCCTCAGTCAAGAGTGCTCCACATATGTCATCATAGACGAGTTTACCACCAGGTGAACTATTGCTAATAGCTGTGCAAAATGTATCCCATGATGATGGTAGGGTGCATAAGAGCAATACTGCTTGCGTTTCGTTATCCATATCTAGTTTCTGAGCCTGTAACTAGGAGAATATAGCATCAAACTCATTTAGATGAACAGCAACACTATCAATGTCCATGTGAAGGTCATATAATTTTCTCATCACATACACTTTATTTGATGTCATCTCTATTTCGTATGTATTGCATAACTTCTTCCAAAGCTCCTCTACACTTTCACAATCTAATACTGTAAAGTAAACATTATCTGCCAGGTGCAACCAAATGGTAGACTTGGCCATTTCATCTAACTCATCACAATCATCTTCATCCATGTCAGCACGCTTCTTTGAAATCCCATTAGCTGGCAATAGACCTTTGAATCAGCACATCTTTAATCTGATTCTGCCATAGAGCAAAGTTTGTGCCATCAAATTTTCGGATCTCAAAATGGTCTTTGCCCTGCAAGTTATAGCTCCTCTTTGGAACACTAGCACTAGACCCTGATCCTCCAAATGTGCCTAAGACCTCAGATGCCATGATGGTAGAGAAGTGAATAGAATGATAATACAGCCAGAAGAGTGCAAACACCAACGAATAAGTGTATCAAAGAGTAAATCGACCACTGCATAGTTGACTAAACCAAGAATCTAGAAAAATTTTGCCAGAGTATCCTTTGCAAAATTAGCATATGACTAGTGACAAAAATCATAAAACTGCAAGTACTAACATGTTTACCTGCATAGTATATCACTGACTCCACTGCATATAATCAGTTACCCTATAGAAGCCAACTAGGCTTATCGAGCACCTATGAACAACTATCATACATCTTCTATGGCAAGGCTGTGTAAGTCTTCCACCTGCATCATCGAAGAGACCCTGGCATTTGGGTGTCTCCTAGTTAAGAAAACCTCACCATGACCCTCTTTTTCAAACATAAAAGGCTTTATGCAAGAACGTAACCGCTATATCAATGACCACATGACGTACATAAGTGGTATCCATAGAAGTGTACATGGTGTGTATGTGCTCAATATATGTAGCAAAATGACATTAGAAGGCTGGATGCACAACCCAAAAACTAGCCAACAACATCTGCAAGTGTTTGTCAACTCTGATGTTTTAGGCTCAAAAATCCTGCATAAATTTCCAGCAAGTGCTCCCACCAAAACTAAAAACCTTTCCAAAAACCTATAGTTCTATGAGTGTGGCTGAAAAGACAGCCCTAGAGGTTGATATCTATTGTTGGAGATTCAACTATGAACCAAAACTTGCTATTTTGGTCACTAGATCTGCTCAAAGAAATGAGCAGTACTCCCCCTCTGCTAATAAATGAATAAAATGCTTTTGGCCATATCTAATTAACTTGGATAGCCAACGTTTTCAAGTTATTTCACTTAAAATGATGAACCATGCTTAGAGAATTATGCTTAGCAACTTGGAGATGCATCCAGACATTTTCAGGGACTGATAGTTTGCAGACCATTGATCATTGTTTTGCTCATAACTCGAGATTGACTAAAGCAATGGTAATGAAACTTTGTAGCAAGAAAACAGAGAGTCCATAAAATCTATATAAACTTAAATCTTGGAAGAATATCAAGTATACATTGAGAAATAGGTTAGTGAAGTTCCTATTCTAAGTGGTACATGATAGAGAAGAGAGATTGAGACATAATCAACATGTATATATTAATGCACATAGATAACAATGTCATTGTCAATGAATGATTACACAATGTGATGGAAATTATAGAGCTATGGTATGAGCACAATATGAACGTAAGATCCCTCTAAATATCTCTTCCAATCGGGCTCTTCACATGTGACTTTTGAAGTCTTCTTTTATAGCTAAGGTTGGAGCTCCTTTTTTAATTTTGAAATTCAAACTTCTTTCAAAAAGTGTCTCTAGATTGTAGGATATCGTTCTCCATCTACCTCACCAATAACTGGTGAAAATATTCTCCTTAGTATTCATGATTGAAGTAATTCCTACTATGTACTTTTACAAGAAGTAAAGATTCTATCTTTTACAAGAGATCATTCATGTTCTAGTACATGAATGTACATATGAGCTTTAGGATAAATGATGGGGGTGTTCATATATTTAGGTAGTGATGTGTGTGAACGCTCTAGGATCATCGAGGCAGTTCCCCCAGCTTGTATATATGCATATTGCCCTAATGGGCTACTTATCTTTGTACATTCTCTAGTAATGCATTCAGTATTGTGTGCTGTGCTCCAAGCTTCTTCTCCTTCCTTGTGTTGTTCATGTGCTTCCACAGACATCTATCTCCAACAATTAGTATCACAGCAAGTCATCGCTTCATCTAGGGTGCCATCGACACTCCTCCGGTTGCAGTCTCAGAGTCCCACGAATTTTGGTGAGCATACTCAGCGTGTTTCCGAGATCAAAACGACTTAGTATTCGTGATTGAAGTGATTGAAAAGATTCTCCTTAGTATTCATGATTGAAGTGATTCCTACTATGTACTTTTACAAGAAGTAAAGAATCAATCTTTTACAAGAGATCATTCATGTTCTAGTACATGAATGTACATATGAGCTTTAGGATAAATGAGGGGGGTGTTCATATATTTAGGTAGTGATGTGTGTGAACACTCTAGGATCGTTGGGGCACTTTTTTCCCTCTTTAAGAGGTTTTTTCCCCCGGCTTGTATATATGCGTATTGCCCTAATGGGCTACTTATCTATGTACATTCCCTAGTAATACATTCAGTATTGTGTGTTGTGCTCCAAGCTTCTTCTCCTTCCTTGTGTTGTTCACATGCTTACGTAGACATCTATCTCCAACAATTGGTATCAGAGCACTTCGTCGCTTCATCTAGGGTGTCGTCGACACTCCTCCGGTTGTAGTCTCAAAATCACACAAATTTTGGTGAGCATATTCAGCGTGTTTTTGAGATCAAGACGACTTCGTTCTGTCGTGTCAAAATCTTGATCTGAGCTCGTTTCGGCCTCTGAACGCACTATCGTAGTGCTTGTGCAGGCTATTTCATCTTTTTGTGCCAAAAGTATATACCAATTTTTTTCTGCCAGTATAAGCGTCTCGAAGTCTGCTACAATTCTAGCGGAATTCGTTTAGGCAGTTCTATTCAAATTTTTGAGATACACTCAATTTTTTGCATCAAGGTATTTTAGTCACCGGCCATGGCTGAAAGCAATGATGTATTCTGTATGTTGGCTGTTGAGGATAAGTTGGATGGTACCAACTACCCCTTATGGGCTTATATGATGCGACATGTGTTGGTTGCAAAAGGACTGTGGAACATTGTGCAGGGTGTCGAAAAACGTCCTATCACACTTGTAACTGTTACAACTATAGGTATTGAAGCTGACGTAGAAGGTGTCGAAGATGATGATATTCTGCATAGTCCTATTCGTGCTGCGGTTTCTGCTGCACCTATCGTAGAGCAGATTCGCTGGGATGACAAAGATGCCCAGATACATGCATTGATAACTTTGTCTGTCAAATGTGCCATTATTCCTCACATTCGCTCTTGCAGAACAGCTAAGGATGTTGGGGATACACTTACCCACATTGTACCAAGCTGGGAATGAGGCTCGTGTTGCTTACGTCCGAAAACAGTTGGAGAGTGAGCACATGAATGAAGGTGATTCTATGGACAACTTCCTAATGAAGATCAAAGACTTGAAGGAACAGTTGATTTTTGCTGATGAGGCTATACCAGATAGCTCACTTGTGTATACCGTCGGAAAGAGAGGGGTGTATCCAACTTTGGAAGCCCTCCTAAATACACGTCAATTGAAAAATCTATTTTCCTTTTAGGCAAAAGAAATTCCAATTATAAGAAGCCCCTGCCCTTTAGACATCATAGAGTGTTCTTCCTAGAGAGCAACAAGATCAAAACCAAGTGGGCCCTACATGAGGGGGACGAGAGGGTTATCAACCTTCTTTGTAAAATTCTCTAGTAATCTATAAGTAGCCCCTGCTTTGTGGGATATGGGGGGTCCCATGGGTGCTAAGCCCATTCACTTGTACAATTGTAGTTTCTATTAATCAAAGTTTGGAAGAGTAGGCTCGACCAAACTTCCTTTATAAAAAAAAAAAGATCAAGGGTCCCACACTACAAAACAACATGATCAAAGAGATGCAAAGAGCACACGCCTAATCAAGAAAACTTGGAACCCCAAGTGCTAGATTAAGTTCTTAGATAATAATTCATACCTTTGGATTCCCAAGATGTCAAATCCGACTAGAAAGCAGCAACCACGGGCTCATAGAATCAAGAAACCTACCAAAAGACAACAATTAAGGAGCACACAAAGCCCAAAGCCAAAAGCCCAAAGCCAATCAAGCAAATCAAGTGTTCTAGTTCTCAGAAAACTATATATAATTTTAAATGCCTAAGAAAAAGAACACTCAGTCTCATAAGGATCAAGGCTTCCAAACAATCGCACAATAGGCTACAACCTCGATTCGAAAGGAATCCTTTTGCTAAAGTAGCCTTTATGGTAGCAACCTAAATTCAGCAAACACATTATGCAACAATGAGTGTGATCATCCACATCTAGTCGCAAGGTATGGATTTCTAAGCCATTGGCATCCTCAACCTGTGTATAGAACATTCCACACTCTCTAGAAGAAGGTTTCTCTATCATATCTTGAGAAGTTTCAATAGTTAAGAACAAGCCTCTTCAAGAAAGAAACCTATGCTCATTCTAAAACCATGTCTTTTGCACAAGCTTTTAGATCCCCTTCACTTCATGTATGCACTTAATATAGGGCCACACTACATGGTCATGATTTAGATAAAGTTGTGAAATGCCATGCATGAAATAGAGACATTGTATTGAGACGTCACACGTCACACATCATCTGTATACTTTGGTTTCTCCTACTAATGTTTTCTTTGATGGGATCAATATTCATGGCAAGCATATTTGTGTATGATTGGAAACTAACAACACAAATTTCAAAATGAGACCATCTTGATGACAGACTGCATTATTTTCAAACCTTTTATGAATTAAAATTATATCTCCTGCACATTGACATCACAATTATAGATGCGAAAGGATTTCTAGGGTTTAGCTATCATCATCTCAAAGTTAAAGCTCGACATTGACTATAGGGGTTTCCACATCAATTACATCAATAAAAACCAATCAACCTCAGGTTTAAAAGTATCAATATATTAAAATATTATACTATTACATCAATAAAAGCTTGAAAAATCTACGCAAGTCACTTTCTTTTCTTATGACATCTCTTTTTCATTGCATTTTTAATGTAGGGATGCATAGGCCCACCTTACAAGGCTATTCACAAGCTTTCTTCTTCTTTTATCACATACAACACTAAGTAGTATGCACACTACTACTTTCAAAAGAAAAAATCCAAAAAAACATTGCTATTTCTACAAAATCTCGGTCTTTAGGAAGACTAAAACCCCAATGTGCGTCAATACACATGCTTCTCCACAAACATCAATGTATATGAAAGATGCTAGAAATTAGAAAATTGAAATCATAATGCAAAGGACAATAATATGGATGGACTTGTAAGAAGAAAAAAGTATGAATGGGAGGAAAGTGGCAAAGAAGCTTAAAGAGTGAAGATGCATCCATCAGAGTCCCCAAAATTTTGTACTATGCCCAAAATACATGTTGTACTACCTCTTTAGTGTGTCCATAAACTATTTTTGTAAATGTATTCAATGTACTCTTGAGCCTCTGCAATGATTCCCTAAACCTCTTCTTGTCCAACATATTTTTCAAATCTCAAATCAGAGCACAAATGTGGGCTTAGAGCTATTTTGAACTATGAAAATCACTAGAAAGTGAA
The DNA here is from genome assembly GCA_020310875.1 of Ceratopteris richardii. Lineage (NCBI taxonomy): Eukaryota > Viridiplantae > Streptophyta > Polypodiopsida > Polypodiales > Pteridaceae > Ceratopteris > Ceratopteris richardii. Next base: position 28,024,934 of record CM035441.1, read on the forward strand.
AGGGTCTAGTGTCCTTAAATTCCTATAATAGACAATGGCCTCTATCTTTTGAGAGGCTAGCTCCATTCGAGCATTTAGATTGTCTTATGTATTCATCTCTTTTTTAATTGAAAGTAACTTTTCATGCATGTGAGAGAGATATGTGCACATGTCACCTTCCTCATAGGTGTGTAGTGATGAGGTCTTCATACCATCTACACTTAACACCTTCCTCATAGGTGTGTCGTGATGAGGTCTTCATACCATCTACAATTATCGGAAATTGAAATCTATGGGTTTCATATGTTTCTCTTGATGTTGGCTTGGGTTACTAAGAACTTGAGGCACTCCAGGGTGCACCATCAAGTACCCAACTTCAATCACAATTCATCAAGAAAAATGGTTCCTCTGATCACTGGGTAAGCATTTGGATCGTATAATTCGGCTCATCATCAGGCATCTTTGAGTACTCATGCATGATGATCCCTAGAGTATCAGGCGCAACTCTTGCTCTCATAAGACTTTTTATGAGAGTGAGTTTTGCCTTTCTCTCTCTACTAGGATCCATAATACCTCTACATATAAAACAAAATGGGTTAGAAATCAATATATATACGTGTACATATGTATGTGTGTATATGTGTATGTAGGTCTATATCTGAGTGTGTATGCATGTAAGCATGTATGTATGCATGTGTGTGTATGTGTGTATATGCATGTTGCATATATATGTGTGTATGTGTGTGTCTCTCTCTACATGTGTGTGTGTTTGTCTATGTCTGTATATGTATCTATGTGTATGTGTGTGTATGCATGTAAGCATGTATGTATGCATATGCATGTGCATTATGTATGCATATGTATGCATGTGGGTGTATGTGTGTATGTCTCTCTACGTGTGTATGTGTGTATGCATATGTATGCATGTGTATGTATGTGTGTATGCATATGTATGCATGTGTGTGTATGTGTGTATGCATGTAATTATGTATGTATGCATATGCATATGCATTATGTGTGTATGTGTGTGTGTGTGTCTATGTGTGTATGTGTGTGTATACATGTGTATGTGTGTGTAAATCTGTGTGTATATGTGTGTGTATGTATGTGTATGTGTCTATGTGTATGCATGTATCTATGCACATGCATGTGCATTATGTATGCATACGTGTGTGTATGTGTGTGTATGTGTCTATGTGTGTGTATGTGTATGCATGTATCTATGCATATGCATGTGCATTATGTATGCATATGTGTGTGTATGCATGTAAGCATGTATGTATGCATATGTATATGCATTATGTATGCATATGTATGCATGTATGTGTATGTGTGTGTATGTTTCTCTATGTGTGTGTATGTGTGTGTGTATGTGTGTGTGTCTATGTGTGTATGTGTATATGTGTATGTGTGTATGCGTGTGTATGTGTGTTTATGCATGTAAGCATGTATGTATGCATATGCATGTGCGTTATGTATGCATATGCATGTATGTGTTTGTATGTGTGTATGTGTGTATGTGTGTATGTGTGTGTATGTATATATATGTGTATGTATGCATGTGTATGTGTGTGTATAAATGTGTGTGTGTGTAAGTGTGTGTGTCTATGTGTGTGTAATGTGTGTGTATGTGTATGTGTGTGTGTATATGTGTGTGTCTATGTGTGTATATATGTGTGTATATATGTGTGTATCTATATATATATATGTCTATATGCATATGCATGTGCATTATGTATGCATATGTGTGTGTATGTGTATGTATGCATTTAAGTATGTATGTATGCATATGCATATTCATTATGTGTGTATGTGTTTATGTGTGTATGTGTGTATGTGTGTATGTGTATATGTATGTGTGTGTATGTGTGTGTGTGTCTATGTGTGTATGTGTGTATGCATGTGTATGTGTGTAAATGTATGTGTGTGTAAATGTATGTGTGTGTGTATGTGTGTCTGTCTATGTGTGTGTATGTGTCTATGTGTGTGTATGCATGGTGGAAGAGAAACCACTTCATAGTCTTACAGGTACTTTCCAGGCATTGCATGCATATGTTGGTGCACTAGTCTTTCTAGAAATATCTGGACCTGCTCAACTTTACCATGATAGAGTTTTCTTTTACACACATAGATATGTTGTACCCTCTATAATGAATGGTTTTGGAAGGTTGGAGAGAATTGAAGTACATTCTCTTCTTAGCTTGGACTGGGCAAAACCTGATATATGGTGTGTATCATCTTTGAAGCACAAGATGGTAATGGATATACATAACTCTTTGAAATTCACAAAAGTGTCTAGGTCTGTAGGTTTGCACTGGTCTTTTCCCATTCATTGTTTTGTATATCTATTCCAAGGATTCTCATTCCAAGAGACTTCCACCATGTTCATGTGTAAAGATATCACATATGAGGAAGTCGAAAGTCTTCTTGGTGAAAATTGGGGTTTGGTAGAAGGAATTGCAAAAGGTGATAAATATCTTTGTAAAATAGGTGGAACACGTATAGGATTTCGATATTTGAAACAATGTACTTCATTATACATCAGATTCTACTATGATTGTTGGATGATGTGCGAACTTGGCAAATGGATACTATTTCAAAGTTCAAAGGTATCTTTACATTCTTTTGAAATAAAGCTTAGATTGCCCAACAGTGAAATAGAAACTATTTTAGTGAATAATCATTGGACCTTGGCTAATCTGAGAGAACACTTGGTGAATATGGGGTTTGAAGGACTAACTCAATCCAAATTCAAAATTGAAGGACATAAGGTGAGAAATGTTTTGTGCTTTTGTTAAAGTAGCCTTTTCGTTATTGCTTATTTTACTTTAATGAATTCAATTTCTTGCAAATTGATTACAAGTGGGCAGAAGATTGGAATACAAAATGAAAGTCCCTATAGATTGGAGCACATATGTCACTTCTTGAGCTCTATTCATTGTATCTCATGGTTTTTGCACTTTCAAGAACCTTGTAAAAAGTAGGACAATCAATTCATGTTAGATATTGTATATACCTTCTTCTCTACAATGGTAATTTCAAAACTTTTGGAATGTCAAAAAGTCTATGTGCACTACTTTGTGGTTGCTCATGTTTTTTTTTGTGCATTATTTTATCATCAGAAACACATTTTTTGAAATTGCACTTTTTATTCTATACTTTTAAAAGTGGGCCGAGTCAGTTCAAAAGCTTGAAATTGCTATAAAAATGGGTTCTATGTGCTCATTTCTCACATTTGCACTCTCAAAGAGCTAGAAAGCATAGACAAGCCAATAGAATTCTCGCACAAGCAATGGCTGCTAGCACTTCCACTCCCATGAAATCTCCTCGAGATCTATTCATGGAGTTTTTGGAGACTACAAACTACAATGGTCGTACGGATTTGTATGACCTAGTCTGTAGAGTCCCTAATCTTGTAGGGACAATAGCCATGAACTCCAATGTGATCGATGAGATCACAGATTTTGTGGAATTCTATATATTAAAATATGCTATAGATATTCCAGCATATGAGTGTAAATGGGTCCCCTGTGACCTGCTTTTCTACATTCATAAAGGCGATGAGGCATTGGCGAAGCGCTTAAAGCATTTCATGGCTGTTCTTGAGGATGCAGAGCACCTGTTAGATGACATAGTGCCCTTAATTAAACAATTAAATAAGAAAAGGAAAATGGGAAGAAAATATCTTTCCTATGTTGCAACAACCATCTTTTTTGTCAATGAGGAGCCCGAACCTACACCCATGGACCTACCCCATCTTGTTACTGGGGGTTTTATAGATGACAAGAAGGAACCCCAAACAGAAGCTCCCAGTTTATTAGAAGAGAGTCAATCCAGAGAATTTGCACAAGGAGTAGTGGACAAATTAAAGGAAGCCAGTACATAGAATAGTCCACCCTCCAACTTAGAGCCCGTGGAACCCACTCTACCAGAGGTAGAGATGGAAATGTTTTCTTTTGTACTTGTCGAAAGAGAGGAATTTTAGTTCTTGCATGATATTGAAAAGGCACTCAGTCTACGCCTCAACGAATGCCTTAGTATTTTTTGCTCAATCTCGGATGTTCCCATGGACAACACTTCTGACATTATCAAAAAGGCAACAATTCCACTTGGTGATTCAGTTGCAGACACCATTGCATTTGTGTGTGAAGAGATTTTGAGCCATGCCAACCAAGATGCCACTGACGAAGATCTGGCTGAAGCAAGGGAAAACATTTTGGAGAAGAAGATTCAAACATCCCCTCATGTGGAGCAAAGTGGCATGGCCCACTCATCAATTCCACTAGATGCAATGGGAAGAGGAAAGGATGAAGATAGGCTTCAAGATGTAAGTATCTAATGACATTTATGGTTGTCTCATATTCATACAAGATGTATCTATTTAATTTTATGATTGTCTATGTGTAGGAAGCAATTGAAGTGGATAAATTTGCAGCAAGGAGTGATGGTGACTGTGTTGCCCATGGCCATGGCTCTTCATTGGAATATTACATTGGAAAATTGCCAAAGGAAGATTTTGTCATAATCCAGAAGGACTTTTCCCCTTAAGGACACTTCATGACTTGGTGTCTAAAGGCCTTGAGCAAAGTTTTGTGCTTATCTACAATAATGGAAGGGACCAATTGTATATTTCTAGTTAGGAAGTCCTTGGCCCTTACTACCCTAGAAGTTAACTTTAGAGGAAAAATATTAGGTCAAATAGGAATAGCTCTAGGTCTTGGATTGACAGACCCTCAGTTAATATCCCAATCAGTTTTGACTTACCAATTGCCACTGTCTTTGCAGAGAAGAAAGAATGTAGTGGAGAGGCTCAAGGCCAAGAGTCGACTGTAAAAAAATTATAATACCAATTATTGTTTTTCCAATTTCCATGTGCATTGTCTTTATGTTTTTGACAATCTCTTAACTTTTGCACACTATAATCAGTCTTTTTCCAATAATTGTTTTATTTTTGTTGCCCAAGGGGACATCCCATGCACTAGGTTCCCTATATTGGAATTCTATGTCCCTCAATTACAACCTAGACTTGGGGAATTGTGGAGTACTCTTCTTATGTGCAATAATTAGAGAAAATTTAGACTCCTCTGGGTGCATATAAGCATGCAGCAATAAATAAGTACATTTGAATGTTCATCAACATTGTTTAGCTATTGGTCAGAGGGTTAGCATGTAGTGCACCCTATCTAAGGCCAATCATATGCTCCAATGTGCATGGCATGTGATTTCATGGCTTAGAAATGCAAAAAGAAGGCGTGGCACAGAAACGCGGGGATAGGCCGTGCAAAACTTTTGCAGGGCCCATGCCCACGTTTCTGTGGCAGACCTTTTTTTGGCATTCTTTGGCCATTGCATGCATTATATAGCAACACCACTTACAAGAAGTATAGTAAAAAGAGTGATTAAACTATGCAAAACACTTCAAAGAGGTACTGGAAAAAGACACCTAGATACATAGGAGAAATAGACTTCAAAACATGTACACTAAGAGATAAACACTTGGGAGAGCAAATATAAGAAGAAAAAGATTATATTCATCATTTGGGATTTAAAGAATATTCATCATTTGGGATATACAAAAAGTAATCCAAACAAGGGAGTACAAATATTTGTTAAGGGTTATTCCCTTTAATTCTTCTAGCTAGCTACAAATCTTTAGGTTGTATTGTCAATCTCTTTGCGTGGATGCCACACAGGTTAGAGTCCTCCAACGTTGAAATAAGATACGCCTTTGCAGCTTCTTGGAGGGCTTCAATGGCTATCCCTTGGATACGAAGTCCAGCGCAATAGCGTTGGATCTCTTCCTTCACAACTCCTGCAAATGACCTTCGTGGAATAAGAAGCTCCACAGACTTTTGATAGTGTTGAATCTCTGCAAAGGCTCTAGTTTGCTTTCTACACCTTTGCGGTGCTCTTGCATTTGGGGGGATGTTGGGTTGTGTTTGTTGTGGTCTACGACGTAGTTGATATTTCTTCTTTCTTCTTGGAGCACACCTAGATGAACCTGCCTCATCATTTACTTCCTCTGCCCGACCTCACTCTCTTTCTTCATCGGTTGATCTTTGTCCTTGTCTTGCAGGGAGTGTCTTGCCTCCTTGTGTTACTCGATGGTTCACGGGGATATGATCATTGTTCCATGGTGGCTCATTTATACTTTCTTCATGCGAGTAACTCTCTAAATTTGATGTTGTCTTCATCACAACTTGCCTCCGTCCTTGTTGTTTGGGCCTTGCCTTGAGTGGTGTCCTCACTGGGGGCTCATCAGTAGATGTGGGAGGGGAATAATTTATTTCTTTTGTTACATCTTTCTCTTGTGAAGCTTTATCGCCGAGCGATAGAATGCTACCAGAGTGTGTTCTTGCACCCGAGTTTTGTCTAGAAGAGTGGCTTGTGGTTCGACGCTTCTTGTGGGGTGTCATCCATGTTGGGCACTGAGTACCTTGCACATGGTTAGGGTAGACGACATGATCCTTTCTAGCAGTTTGCTTTGTGTGTGCCATTGTCTTAGGTTGTAAAGTGGTAAAATGAGGAAGGACACTTTTATTTATAACCTTTCACTTAAGAATTGTCGTGTTCACATTTAAATGGATAAAAATTAGTTTTAAGACATTAAAAGTATATTCACAAAAACATTAAAATTTTATTTGAAGTGAAAGGAGTTATAAAAACCTTGAAAAGAATAATGCATTTTAAGAGTTTGGAAACTATTTCCAAGCAGAACCCTCGTGGACTCTTTGTGCATGCCATTGGGCATGATGTAGCGGTCCTCATGATGACCTCGACTTCTCTCTTGCCATATCATGCTGTAGCTTTCGTGTAATCTTTGCTATTCGTGACTCACATGCTCCTTCCATTAGATATTTTCTAGAAAATGTTGCACGAAAAAACCAGTTGAACATTTCTTCTAAATAGGTTGATTGGAGTAGACCACCCCCATGATGAGTGTTTTTAAAGTAAACACCTCTAGCCGTGTAATGTGACTTCTCCATTGTAATGTGACTTCTCCATTCCTTGTGTACTAAAAATGTCTAGTGACCCATATCCAAAATGTAAGCAAAACTTACTATGTAATGTGTAATGTTGCTTTCTCCCCAAGATAAGATGAATGACTATGTAAACTCCTTCAAAGTCACTTGGAATAATTCTCGTTGTGAAGCATTAGTGGAAACCAAACACATCACATGTAACAATTGATCTAACAATGAACAAACCTTCTTTGGCTTGTTAATGAGATCACCCTAACTATCATTCTCTGTCGTAATTGAACAGAGGTCCTTCCAAAGCTCATGTTACCCATCATCTTGACTATTCACATCTCTTTTAAAGAAATCTCTTGCCTTCTTCCCATTCATTGAAACTTGTTGTAAAATCTCTTGAGACTCACCACACTTCTTAACAACTAAAGATACGTGGCCACCATGACAACCTATAGAATTCAAAAGATCTTCTATTTTTTGGATTGCTATTGTAGACCTCTCTAGCGGTTTCATTGCAAATGCATATTCAACATGGAGCTGAAAACCCTACCAAAGATCCTCATGAATGCATGCAAAATACAAAAGTGAACATTGACTAATGGAAATGGAATAATGGGGTTCCAATCATTGCTTATTTTATCACGATTCAGTTCCTGTAACATTGGATACCTCAAAAGTGATATCTCCCATTCCCTGCGATTCAATGAGTCTATTTCATCAATTCTTTCAGAATCATCAACTTTCATCAATGCCCTTGCAGGTTTAGACTGTCTCTTGGATCCTTTGTAACCTTGTGTACAATACGGGCAAGGATACATAGAAGATGCTCCTTATTTACAACCTAACATGCATTTTGTACTCTTAACGTCTCCACCCAAATGCCATTCTACCTCAAAACCACCTATATCATCTATAGAAAGCTTTTGCCCATGTATTAAGAGATTACTTTGAGAATCCATGGAGTTCTACTAAAAATCCACGAAATAACATTGTTTGTTTCTTTGGGAACTTCTATAGCACCTAACCACCAGATATCTCTCTCTGATTGCATATTGTAAGTCAAATGGGAAGTGGATCCTAAAGTTTCCTTACTCATTGCATGGTCCATAACTTCATTCATTAGCATCACACTCAACCTTTCTAGTCTCCGACCCTTTATGATTTGACACTCATCAAGCTTTAGTACGAACTTTAACTTAACATTACAGTCTGTACAAAAGAGAAAACATTATCTTAATATGAAACTTGAATGCAATAAAACTTCAACACCAAATAAAATGTAGTAGGGGTACCTTTGATTGTTGAAATATAAAAGTGAACCATTTCTTGTTGAAGCTTCTAAAGATCCACAAATATATTGTTGAATTTAGTGTAAGTAAATCCCTGTGTAGATAGGATTTTTTATTGCTTCTTGGGAATATTTGGATGATAAACAGAGGCAAGCATAGTGTCTTCTATGAATAAATATTATCCAATAGTACGAGTCACATCCTCATTTGAAGTTTTTTTTATAGACACTTTATATGGGCATGGAAATATACTTTGAGAAATACCTTGTGCTTGTAAGGCTTGCCTCTGAAGGGTGTACATTGCAGTATACCCATTTCTACTGATGCTCACTTCGTCACATATTGCCTGCACATCTTGCACAGTGATAAGGTTTTTAACTTCTTTGAAACTCAGCTTCAACAACAACTCTAATACACTTTCCTATGGGTGAGTCTAAAGCAGAAGTGATTTCTTTGGTGTTTATATAGTTATTCATCAGGTTGAATTGGTCCTGTGTTGCTGATGAAGCAGTTATGTATTGAATAAACGACCTATACAATGAAAGATTCCATTACAAGTGTTCATTAAAACATATAAAAGTAAAACAAACACGCACCTTGTTGCATATGTCGTTTGCGTGCTCCGCCACCTATTGAAAGAGCTTCAAAGGATGAAAATGCTCTTTTTTTATTTCTCATACCAAGTGGAGTCTCTTTCAGCTGCTAGAGATTGGTAGTTAACTTTGAAATTGTGCTTTGTTTTGCTTCTATATCGTGTTCCAAATTTGCAAGTTGTTTTTGTAAAGATATGATTGTGCTTTCTAAAGTGACCACCCTCATATGATGGAGTTGATATTGTTGGAACCAATACTTAGCAGTAGCATGTGAATGTGTAGATAATCGCTTGGAGTAACCTAATAGTCCAGCTTCACCCATATCAATGAACTGAAGTAAAGTTGAGAGGTTATGGAATGTTGGATGGTAAGAAGATATTGGATCAAGAGGATATAGTGAACCATGAGTCCAAAGATCAATACTTTTTTCTCCATTTGCATAATGTTCATTTTGAGAATTGGCATCATTGTTGCATCGTGTACTTGGAGCAAAGTCTCTAGGCATAGGAACATGGATACTTGTTGATGCAAGAGCATGAGGATGTTCTACTATGAAGTTTGTGATACATGTCAACACCATCTTTGCTAATGACCAGCAATATAAAAAACAAAGATGGAAAACTGGTTGGAAGGCACTCTAAAGCATATGTTATGGAAAACTGGTTGGAAGGGACGCTAAAGGATATGTTTTGCTCAGAAAATGTGTTTTCTTGTATGTGTATGGGTTATATTTTTCCACAGTGTATGGTTGAAAATGATGAAATTTGAAAAAAGTCATTTTTTGGGGGAAGCATAGTCATGGATTTGATGATGTGGCACTTACTTTTGGAGGGAGTTTGAAAATTATACTTTTTCTAAAAGAAACTTCAAAAAATGGGCCCAAAAAAGTGACTTATGATATATATATATATATATCTATATATATATATATATATATATATATATATATATATATATATATATATATATATATATATATATATATATATATATATATATATATATATATATATATATATATATATATATATATATATATATTAAAAAACAAGACCTTTCGAGTTATTCACATGCATGAGTTTGATGATGTGGAAAGTAGATTCTCTTGCTCTCTCTCTAGAGGAAGAAAGAGAGAGGCCTAGTGAAGCCTAAGAAAAAGCCTACTCTAGCCTACTAAAAAGTGCCCTATTAAATGCAGGCCCATGCAGGGTTCATTTTTTCCCCTAATGACTACGAAGAATGGACTCTCCTTCAAAGTAGAAGCACTACCTGGGATCGATCAAAAACCCGGATCCTCCTTGGTCGGGATCCTCCATGCCAAGAGGGTCTTATATGGAATAATGGCAATTGCGTGTCCAAAGTTCCTAGGATCAAGATTAACAGGGACTAGCATGTCATGCTAAACAAGAAGTGGTGCCTGACTTGGACTAGGCTACGATGGGATTTGAAGTTCATGTCTATCTCGCATCCCCTCATGGAGATCAAAAAGTCAGTTCTCATGTGGAAAATTCTCCACCATGGTGTTTGGACCAATCTAAAGGCTAGCCAAATTTGTGGGACTCTGTCATGGTGCAAGCATTGCCGTCATAACATTGAGGATCTTGGTCACATCTTCTTCACGTGCCCCAAGTCTCTCCACCTCTAGCAGACCCTTGGGAGTATTTTGAGGCTCTAGGAACAAATCACTTGGAAACAAGCAATTTCGAGAGAAGCGATAGGCTTCTCTCTGTGGCTCTATGGAATGCTATAGGAGGGGAAACCCTCTGGAAGATTTGGAGGAAGCGATGCGCAAACAACTTTGGCCACCATCCTAAGGAGTGGTCGACCAAGAATTCTTTGCTCCTCCTGGACAAAAGAATCACCAACTGCAAGAGATCCCCACCCTTTAGGCATCATAAAGTGTTTCACATCGATAACAACAAGATTAAACCAAAGTGGGTCCCGCATGATGGGGATGAGAGGGTCATTAAACTCCTTTGTAACACGCTCTAGAGCCATAAACTCTACCCCTACTTTTGTGGGATTTGGGGGGTCCTATGGGCACTAGTCGCATTCACTTGTAACTTTTTCTTGTGTTTTAATTAAAGAGTAGGAGAGTAGGCCAAAACGTTAAACTTCCTTTAATTAAAAAAAAAAGTGAATGGGCCTAATATCCATGGAACCCTTCGAATCCCACTTTAATCAATAGAAAGAACAATTGTACAAACGAATGAGCCTAACACCCATGAGACCTCTCGAATTCCCAAATGCAAAGGTTGCTTAAAATTTGCTAGAAGACATTACAAAGAAGGTTGATAAACCTTTAGTCTCAAAACGGATTACAACTTGCTGATATATTTAGGTAGTGATGTGTGTGAACACTCTAGGACCGCCGGGGCACTTTTTTCCCTCTTTAGGAGGTTTTTTTTCCCCCGGCTTGTATATACGCCTATTGCCCTAATGGGCTACTTATCTTTGTACATTCTCTAGTAATACATTCAGTCTTGTGTGTTGTGCTCCAAGCTTCTTCTTCTTCCTTGTGCTGTTCGCGTGCTTCCGCAGACGTCTATCTCCAACAATTGGTATCAGAGCAGGTCGTCGCTTCTTCTAGGGCGCCGTCGACACTCCTCCGTTTGCAGTCTCAGATTCGCACGAAATTTGGTGAGCATACTCAGGGTGTTTTCGAGATCAAAACAGCTTTGCTGTGTTGTGCTGAAATCGCGATCTGAGCTCGTTTCCGCCTCCGAACGCACTATCGCAGCGCTTGTGCAGGCTATTTCGTCCTTTTGTGCCAAAGGTATATACCAGTTTCTGTTCGCCAGTTTAAGCGTCTCGAAGTCTGCTACAGGTCTAGCAGAACTCGTCTGGGCAGTTCTGTTCAACTTTTTGAGATACAGTCAATTTTCTGCATCAAGGTATTTTAGTCACTGGCCATGGCTGAAAGTAGTGATGTATTTCGTATGTTGGCTGTTGAGGATAAGTTGGATGGTACCAACTACCCATTATGGGCTTATATGATGCGACATGTACTGGTTGCAAAAGGATTGTGGAACATTGTGCAGGGTGTTGAAAGACGTCCTATTACACCTGTAACGACAGGTACTGCAAATACAGGTGTTGGAGCTGATGAAGATGGTGTCGAAGATGATATTCCGCAGATTCCTGTTCGTGTTGCTGTTTCTATTGCACCTACTGCAGAGCAGATTCGTTGGGATGGCAGAGATGCCTAGGCACATGCATTGATAGCCTTGTCTGTCAAACGTGCCATTATTCCTCACATTCGCTCTTGCAGAACAGCACAGGATGCTTGGGATACACTTACCACTTTGTACCAGGCTAGGAATGAGGCTTGTGTTGCTTACCTCCGAAAACAGTTGGAGAGTGAGCACATGAATGAAGGTGATTCTATGGGCAGTTTTCTTACAAAGATCAAAGACCTGAAGGAACAATTGATTTCTGCTGATGAGGTTATACCAGATAGCTCACTTGTGCAGACCGTTCTGAATGGTCTTCCTGATTCATATCAGAGTTTTGCCTCTACTCTTCGGTTGATGCTGAAAGGCAATCCGAATGCCTTGTCATTTGAGGAATTAGTCTCTGTTCTATTGCAGGAAGATCAGTCCAGGCAGAACAGGTCCATTATGCGTGTTGCAGATCAAGCTTTCCTGGCTAGTCAGAAGGGCAAAGGAAAATGGAGCTCTTCTACTAGTAAGCAGAAATCTGCAAATGCTGCACAATCGAAGAACCAGGATAAAGATGAAAAGAAATCAGAAAAGCAGAAATTGTTCTGCAAGTACTGTAAAGGAAATGATCATATTATAAAGAACTGTCCAAAACTGGCTGCTAAAGAGGCAAAGAAGAAAGAGGCTGGAATGGTTGTTGCAGAGGCCTCTACACCAAAAACAGAGTCTGCAAATCTTGTGCAGGGAGAGGAATGGGCGTTTACTACTGTCTAGAGTTTTGACGCATCTTCACATGATTAGTGCATGTCTGCAGTAGACTCAGATGTTTGGTACTTTGACAGTGGGGCGACCAAACATATTACCTCGCAGCGTAGTTTCTTCTCTTCACTCGAGCCTGCCCCTACAGGGAATACTGTCACATGCGCCAATAACTCCTCTTATCCTGTTATGGGAGTTGGTAAGATCATTTTGACTACTGGTGATGGTAGTTCTTTCACTTTGTCAGATGCTTTATTTGTGCCAGGGATCAAAAAGAACCTGTTATCAGTTTCTGCATTAGCCAAGATTGGCTTGGTTGTGAAATTCGTTGATGATAGGTGTACAGTTCATGATCTCTCAAATGGCGATGTGATTATTGCTTCTGGCATTTTATGTCGTGGGCTGTATAAGCTCATAGACTATGAAAGATCTGTGAATGATTCGGCATGTGCAGTTCATGACTCTCAGGCTATGTCAGATGCAAAGCTTTGGCATGCACGCTTTGGTCATCTCAATTTTGCTAGTTTGTTACGCCTGCAGAAATCTGAAATGGTGTCCTCTTTGCCCAAACTTCAGGCACTTGGAAAACATGTTTGTGAAGGCTGTATTTTGGGCAAAATGCAGCGTTCTTCCTTTCCAAAAGATGGTTCAGTTCGGGCTACGCAGAAATTGCAGCTTGTACATAGTGATGTCTGTGGTCCTATGCAGACACCCTCTTTTGGAAATTACCTTTACTTCGTGACTTTCATTGATGATTTTTCCAGGCATGCATGGGTATATCCACTCAAAGCAAAGTCCGAAGTGTTCATGTGCTTCAAACAGTTTTTGGTTCTAGCTGAAAATCTGTCACCATGTAAAATGGGCACCCTCCGTTCTGATCGAGGGGGGGGAATATATGTCTTCAGATTTTAATGCATTTCTGGCTGAACGTGGGATAAAACACCAGTGTACAGTGCCGTATACACCTCAACAGAATGGAGTTGCTGAACGAAAGAACAGGTCACTCATGGAGATGGCGAGGTGCATGGTCAAAACTCAGGCTTTACCACATAGTTTCTGGCTTGAGGCTGTCATGTGTGCAGCATATGTACTGAACAGGTGTCCCACTAAAGCATTGCAGTCTATCACTCCATATGAGGCTTGGCATGACCGCAAGCCATCTGTTGCTCATCTGCGTGTTTTTGGTTGTTTGGCATATGCATTAGTGCTTGAACAACATCGCAGAAAATTGGATGATAAGGCAGTAAAATGTATTTTTGTTGGGTACAGTTCTGAAAGTAAAGGCTATCGTCTGTATCATCCATAGACTAAATGCATTCTGGTTAGCCGTGATGTTGTCTTTGTGGAAGATGCTATTCAGCCATTGCTTTCATGTACTAAGGAGACATCTGTTAGCTCCAAAGACATGTATGATACTTTACAGGTGGACAGGCTAGTGCTGGTCCTAATGAGGCAACTTCTCAGCCTTTGCAGGTTTCATATGATGATGCAGATCATTCCATTTCTGATGCAGATTTACATGATGCACTTGTTGATGAGAGAGCTGATATTGAGCAGGCAAAAACTATGCCAAAATGGCTGGTGCAGACTTTGCGTGACAACAAATTAGATGCACCTTTGTAATATTGTACTCGTTCAGGCTCTCATAGTGCCTCCTTTGCATCAGATTGCTATGCTATGGCTGCATCTAGTCTCTGTGATGAGAATGAGCCTGTTTCTTTTGATGAAGCACAAAATTCAGAAAATTGGATGGCTGCTATGCAATCTGAATATGATGCTATAATGAAGAATGGTACATGGTCTTTATGTGACTTGCCTCCTGGCAAGAAGGCCATTGGCACTAAGTGGGTATACAAGCTGAAGCGTAAACCTGATGGTACAGTTGAGAGGTATAAGGCTAGGCTTGTTGCAAAGGGTTATGCACAGGAAAGAGGCATTGATTTTGATGAGACCTTTGCACCTACATGCCGTATGACTACTGTTCGCAGCATTTGTGCACTTGGAGCCCATCATGGTTGGAATGTACATCAGTTGGACATTAAAACAACATTTCTGAATGGTGACTTGCATGAAGAAGTGTATGTTTTTCAGCCCCGTGGCTTTGTGCAGAAAGGGCATGAAAACCAGGTTTGCAGGTTAAAGAAGGCATTATATGGTTTAAAGCAAGCACCACGTGCTTGGTATGAGAAGATACATGCCTATCTGATTGCACATGGTTTTGAGAATAGTCCAACTGAAAGCACCTTATATGTTAAGCGTGCTAATGATGTGCTTCTGATCATTGTTGTCTATGTTGATGACATGATGCTCACTGGTCCTATTGAGACACATATTGCTGATTTTAAGGCTGATTTGCATGCCTCATTTGAGATGTCTGATTTGGGGCATTTGCATCACTATTTGGGCATTCAGTTTATGCACGTTGATGGTGGAATGGCTTTGTGTCAAACGAAATATATTGACACATTATTGCAGCATTTTGGCCTTGAAGACTGTAAGCCTATTGCCACTCCTATGGAGATAGGTTTACGATTGAGTCTTCATGATGCTAGAGATGCATTTGATGATGTTCTCTATCAGCAGGCTGTTGGATGCTTGATTTACTTATGCATTACTCAGCCAGATATTCAGTTTGCTGTCTCACAGATGAGCAGGTTTATGCATTGCCCAGGAGTCACGCATTGGAAAGCGGTTAAGCGCATCTTTCACTACTTGAGTGGTACTCGGCTACTTGGGTTGTTTTATCCCAAGGGGGGATCACTACCGCCAGATTTGCATGCTTTTTCTGACTCAGATTGGGCTGGTTGTTATGACACTCGTGTGTCCACCAGTGGTTTTTGCTTCATGCTTGGTAGCTCATGTATATCTTGGTTGAGCAAGAAGCAACCTACTGTGGCCACTTCCAGTTGTGAGGCTGAGTATAGGGCAACTTTCACAGCGACTGTTGAGTGTGTGTGGCTCAGACACCTTATGGCTGATTTGGGTGTTGGCCAGTCTTCTGCCACCACCATCTTCACTGACAGTCAGAGCGCATTGGCAGTTGCGAGGAACCCTGTGTTCCATGCTCGCACTAAGCACATTGAGGTGCATTATCACTATGTCAGGGAGAGGTTCTCTGCTGGGGAGATCAGCTTGGCATATGTGCCCACGCAGGAGAACATTGCAGACCTTTTCACGAAGGCTCTGCCTAGGGAGAAGTTTGAAGCTTTCCGCAAAGCTTTGGGCTTACTTCCTTTTGTGGAGTGATTTCCACAAAGCTTGGCACTTCCTTATACATGAGTGCCAGCTCCTTGTTCACCGCATCACTCCCAGGGGGGATTTGTTGATATATTTAGGTAGTGATGTGTGTGAACACTCTACGACCGCCGGGGCACTTTTTTCCCTCTTTAGGAGGTTTTTTTCCCCCCGGCTTGTATATACGCCTATTGCCCTAATGGGCTACTTATCTTTGTACATTCTCTAGTAATACATTCAGTCTTGTGTGTTGTGCTCCAAGCTTCTTCTTCTTCCTTGTGCTGTTCGCGTGCTTCCATAGACGTCTATCTCCAACACAACTCACATTCTTTTTGACAAACACAGCAAGAACAATACAGAGGTAGAATCATTAGGATTCTATGGCTAGAGTACAACTTTATGAGAGAATTTCTACATTTACAAGGTGGAGGGTTTTTCAAGATTGGGAAACAACTACATTCTTGAGAATGGGCATCAATGATACAATTCATTTCAAGATTCCCTAGTTTCCTCAAACCAAATAACAACGGTACAAGAAATGTTTGGAGCTATTGTTAAAAACCATTCATTTCTAGTCTTCCATATAGACTAGAGACTCTCTGCTCTCCATAGCTTCCATAAGACAATTTCAAGTCTCAAGCAAGTTCCACGAAGAGCCTCTTGGTAACCAAGCTTATAGGGAGCCAGAACCCTAAATTTGTTAGAGGTAATCCACCAAAATTTTGAGGTAATTCTACACGCGAAGAATAGGTGGGTGATGCAAATCTTCCCCCTAACCGCATAGCTTGCGTAGCCCTTCATTAATTTCAAACCTGTTTACTTTGCTGCCAATCCACATGCCATCATGTACAATTAGTCACTGCAAAAAGGAGCCTTTAACATTGATTGGAAAACCCCATAAACCATGAAATCTATATCTCCATTGATGGGAGTTCCACTGCACATTCCAATCTTTTTTTGAGCTTGAGGACGACATACTCCAGTTTGCCCCTAACTTTCTTGTAATGTTTCAACATGTCTTTAGCAATAGTCGCAAGGTTGACTTCCTTAGTGTAATAATAATCTCTAGATTCTTTCAGAAATGTTTCCTTATCATATTGTGGGACATGTTTACAATCAACAAACATATAAGAAAGTAATTCTATGGCATTATCTTCTAAAATTGTACCATCATTGCATAGGTTGCTCCAAGTTTTGTATCCTTTTCTAAAGCATTTATGCTCTCTGATTGACAATTTATATAGGACCTAAATGGGTTCCGGTGCCCACAATCACTTTTGGCACAAAAAATTTAGAAGTGGAGAATAACTCAGAAGCATGAGAAATTGATTTTTTGAGTTGCATCCAAGAATTCCACATTTGGAAGACTAACTAACTACCAACGGGCACAAACAGATGAGGTGAAGTCATAATGGCTTATATGGTGTGATTATGGAGAACTTGCACTCCAAAAGAGCAAAAGTATTAATATTTCTTTCAAGTAGTCGATCCCAATATTCTTTTAGGCTAACTAATCTACGAGTCCATTTAGCAACAATGTTCAAAAACATTTTGGAAGGACACATTATACCATGAACACCATCAAACTTAAGCAAACAACACATATCCCATCTGACATTAGAAAGTCTAGAATTGTGAACATGTTTTCCTTAGAGGAATCTACTAGCCATATTATAGACTCGTTCAACTATTTCTTAGCAAGTTTTCAAAAAGCAAGAATATAGGTTAAGAAGGAAAGCAGATAATGATTTAAAACAAAAACAATATGGTAGATGAAGTTTTTCTTAGCATAGTGATAAAACAAATTTCTCCTCAATTTATTGAACACCCACTCCCACCTCTGATTAAGAGAAATATTGAAACCCGTAGTTATTCCAAGAAGCCTAGGAACACAACCATCCTTTAGAATCTAATACCCAAGCTTAGTAATGCATTGACGAATGAAGTCTTAGAAGCAAAGAAATACATCTTTATTTTATTAACTTGAGACAGTACCATGAAAAAACATTTTGAGAGATTCCAAGAACATATTGGCACAAGGTACAACATAAAGGGTATTGGATTTTGGAGTAGAGTGAAGTGAAGTGGTGGAAATGCACTGTATTTCTTTCCCTTTAGTGGAAGCTTTGTGACAATGCCCTCATGATAGAAACTGAGCCCAAGACAATGAGCACACTACTTTGCATAGACATGTAGCCACACGTACAAACTACATAGTACACAGGGAGCACGAACACATAGTTCGTAGGTTTCACAAATGTAGTGGAGCTTATAGTCTTTGGCTGACCCACTATACATTTTATAAAGGAACATATACAAAAGTGTTCCGTGGCCATTTGGCCCTTCATGTGGACATTAATGGTCACAATATCCCACTAAAGGCCAATATGGAAAAAGTCACTATGGAAGAAAAATAAGGAATGATAGAGAATACTTGATTGTTACTGTATAAACTATACCTTCCACCTGATGGGAATGTTATAAATGTACAAGTAAAGGTGAAAGATCATGAATCAAGTAACCCCCATCAAGTCACAATAGTGTAGATAGCTATCTTATGGTACAACTTTAGTGAAACCATGTACAACATTATCATAAGTATGAAACATCTCAAGAATAAATGTGCTGAGTGGCTAAGAAGTCTATAATGAAGTGATACCTCACTTCAATGTTCTTAGTCTTTGCATGGTAGACTAGATTCTTAGCCAAAGCATTGTCATCTTGACTATAATGGATCAAATAAGATACGTGTTGAGGTAGATGCATATCACAATCAAGATGAGAAAGCCAAAATGCTTTCTTGCATGCCTCATTAGGTGCAACATACTCTACTTCTATAGTGGAACAAATTAGGGTTTTCGTTTTTGACTTAAAATTGACATATGTTTAAGATTCTCTTTGTGTATTTTAAGGTCTAAACAAAGCTATAATAGCAAGCAAATGAGGATATTACAAGGGTCAAAGTGAGCTAGCAAGACCTAGGAGAGTTTTTTGGGCCACTCTGATCATACAAAGGTCATGCCTCAAGGTTGAAAATTAACTCAATCCCCTTTGTCAATTGTAGCCTAGGCTAAGGTGTTATTGCTAGTACTAGTAGATAAGGCAACAATAGGAAACCTCGAGTCCAAAACACTTAAGGAAAACAACTACAATACCTAAAATCATTGTAATTGTGATAACACTAAGGAACAAAGAACCTAAGGTGATGATCTAAGATCAAGTAAACCAATGCAAGGTATACTTTATGATTGTGCATCTAGACAAGAAATAACAAAGGAAAATAGATTAACAAAGTAAATAGATAAGTGAATACCTAATAATTAGTAAATAAGAAAGGGGTAAAGAAAGGGAATAAGACTAGTTCATGGACCTTAGATCAAGGACTTGTCTTGGCAAGGTGGATCTACAAAGCTTAAGATCCTTTGAAGCTAGTATCAACTACGAGCGAGGTCTTGGTCTAAGAAATTAGGTAATCTTGAGTGTAGTGATATTCAGGAAACCAATGAATCAAGTAGCACCTACAGAATGGAGATATCAACTCATAGTGATATGCATACACACCTAGAGACATATGCAGGACCTTTACAAATCTTAGTTAAAGTAAATTTGAACCAACTGATTAGGCATTCACATCAATGAGCAAGATTTTAGAAGTTTGGTAGTACAATTGAGGATCCTAGGGCATCCCTATGGCAAAAATCCACCCGATGGTTAAGTTTGAGAATGGATCTTATAAGGATAACTAGGGAACTATGTATGTGGTTACTAGTCACCCTAAGCAGATATGACTTTGAAACACAGACTTTGAAACATTCCTCCATATTCAAAAGTTCAAGATTAAGATGAGCAAGATCAAATAGAGATTCCCTCCACGCCTAGAAAGGAATCAATGCTTCCTAGAAATATAGCTACCATGAAGATATGGTAGGGTAATATTTCCATGGAGTTATATGTTAACATGGCTATTGAAGAAGCCTTTTGGAAATTCAAAGTGGACAAGCCCCATACTAAGCCAAAGTTCTTAGGTTCTGCATTCAAGGACCCAAACGTCTAAGGAAAAACCAATTTACTTGAGTTGTGCTTCTAAAAAATGTATTTAGTCTCTACTATAATAAGCAGACTCATTTTTGGGAAGGCTGAAGGGTTTTTCCCATACAAAAGCCATCGGCTAGTCCAAAACCAATTAACGTTTTTAAAGGCAATAGAGAGAAAAGGACGAAAAATCTCTTAGGTAAGCTTTGTGCACAACATAGGAAGAGGTATATTAGAGCAAGGTCCAAGAAGACCAAAAAGAGAAAGGCGTATAGGACATAGGTCACATCGATATGAGTATGATATCCCTCTACCTAGATAAAGAGAGCACTCAAAGACATTGAGACCCTTGCAATTGGTTAAGACCATGAAGAATTACTTCAATGGCACAAAAGATCCCTATTATCATGTAGCCAAATTTAAGCAAGTGTTGAGAGTGGAAAATGTTGAAGACTTGTTCACTCAATGCAAGGATTTTTGGTTTCACCCTGAAGCACATGACCCTTGCTTGGTTTCAACCCTTACAATGAGGTCCTTTTAGAGATATTACGCAAATCATAGATGCTTTCATTGTAGAGTTTTCTAAGAGCATAATCAAACACAACCCCTCATCGTTGATCCATCGTTTCAAGCAGATGCCCCAAAAGACAATAGTTCTAGTAGGATGTAGATTCAGGAAATACATAGATAGATGTCTAGTTTTAGAGCTAGCTACATACACTAAGTATGTTTCATTGTTCTTAGTTGGTCTTTTAAATGGAAAACAAAGATCTTATGTGTACTTGAAGGAGCCAAATACCCTAGATCAATGCATGAGAATGTGCATCTACATAGAAGACAACTTAGGAAAGGAGTTAGAATTGTCCAAGATCTAGAAAGTGTCTGAAGGAGAGAAGAGATTGGAATCTAGAAACATAGGAACCTCAGGAAACCATAGAGCACTTTGAGTCCCAACCTATGCTCGCATGATCTTTTGACATGGATAATTTGAGCCACACAATTGTGCCAAAATCTTGGCAAAAATGGACATAATGGAAAATGAAGAACAATGGACTCCCCATTGTGATGAGCACATCTATGAAATATCAATGTTCATGCGGAAACCCACAATCGAGGAATGTGAGCACACAATCAAGGAATGCAAGCCTAGATTGTATATACAAGAAGAAATGAGCAATAATGAACTAGAATCCATCATCATGGACCCTTTTGCGACTCAAAAGAAGAGTAATTATACTTGAGAGATGCTAGAACTCAAGAACATAAGGAGTGGAAGAATGACACGATGTTAGCAACACAAATAGACACCAAAGCAAATAAGAGGAAACATAAAAAGAATCCCTCCAAGAAGAATGTTTCTTTCAAGTACTTGAGAACTTCATGATATATGAGATAGAAGATAGAAAAATCATGGTTAGAATGCATAGAAGAGAAGCCCTCATGGAAGAGTCTTATGACAACAAGAAGTAAACCAAGAAAGTTGTAGTGATGATCAAAGATGGAGAGGAAGGAATAACATATATAGGAAATGATTTAAGTAAGGAAGAAGAATGAGAATCCACAAATCTGTTGAGAGAATATAGCGATATAATTGCTTGGAATTGAAAGGAGTGGATTGAGACATATATTCTCATAGGATATCCATGAGTCCCCCAACCATTGATTGGGACAAATTGGAAGCACATCTAGCACGAGGTCTTCATATCAATGAATAGACCTTGGTAAATGACCTACAAAAAAGGATTTATTGATTGCTTCCTACAACAGGGATCTTTTGGGCATGAGAGACATGAGAGGGTGGGGGTGTTAGCGGTACAACAGGTGGAGGAACTCCACATAGACACCATGAAAGACATGTGAAGGGAGCATGAGGGATTCTAAGTGGGCCAAGGGCTAAATGTTTCAAGGGCTGGATATCCTTTCAAGATTATAAATATCATTTTTACTTTCAACAATGATTTTTATCATTAATGTTTTAATATAAAACCCTAATTTTGTACATTAGAGATCTAGTTTGTGGAATCCTAGCAATCCTTGAGCTTGAGCAACTTAGGTAGAATGCACATACCAAATTTTGTATTTTTTGCACCTCTTTTGATGCCTCAATCGTTGGTGCAACTTACTCCAAGCCTAAAAGCTTGATCATTAATACAAAAGATGATATGTATATTCATGTGTTAGCATATGAACTATCTCTTGTAAATGTTTAACTTTTACTCATTGTAAAAGTACATAGAAGGATTGACTTCCAATCAGCAGTTGTTAGGAAGAATCTCTTCACAAATTATTTGGTGAGGTAGTTAAAGTTCCTAAAGTTTAGAGAAACTTTTTCGGTAAGGGATTTAAGTTTCAAATTCAAAAGGCTCCAACTCCACCTTTACGTGATCCTTTGACTGCATATTCTCTTTGTAGAGAGAAGGTTTGCCAACATCTGTTAGCATAAGCATCGAAAAGATCAGGTTTCTTACCATAATAGGCTTGATATGGTGTCACGCCTTGGATCCCTAATGTAGGAGCCCTATTCATAAGATACACGATGGTATTTGCTGCATCACTCCAAAACATGTTAGGTACATTCATCTCATTAAGCATTTCTCTAGCGATCTCGACAAAGTATCTATTCTTTCTCTCTGCTAGTTCATTTTTTTGGGGTGTGTACCTGCATATTACTTGCCTCTTGATGCCTTGATCCATTAAGATAATCTGAAAATTCATTGGAGAAATATTCTCCCCCTCCGTCCGACCTTAGCTTTTTGATATATGTACATGTTTCCTTCTCTACCATTGCCTTGAATGCTTTGAAACATGTAAACACATCTGATTTGTTTTTTATGAAATAAACCTAAACCATCCTTGTGAAGTCATCTTCAAAAGTGACAAAGTACTTGTTACCTCCAATGGATTGCTCTTTGTTTGGCCCCCACACATCTGTATGTATCAACTCCAATGGATGTTGGCTTGCTTCCCTAGTTGACCAGATTCACATAAATGCTTCATACCTTGTCCTTGGAAGTTCAGAAGACCTTCAACGAGCCTCTTGAGTTGCATTCCCTTCATTCTTTGTATGTTGATGTGACCTATCCTCTTGTGCCACAAGTCCAACTCCCAAATCCTCTTGTTTCTATATGTGAAGTAGACATGTTGAGTGGAATGAGAATTTACCTCCAAAGTGAAGAGTCTCCCTTGCTTCTTTCCTCTTTCTATGACCGTGTAAGCTTGCTTAGGGTTCTCCACAAAGCATCCACCTTTGTTGAACCTTACTTGATAACCTCTTTCAACCATTTGCCCAACGGACACCAAGTTCTTTGTGATGGTAGGTACATGCAAGACATACTTGAGACATCTTCTATCCTCCTTGTCATCCAAAGCTACATCTCCAACACGGGAGATCTCATGGACTGTATTATCTTTCTCTACATGTCCTTTACCTTTGGGAACATGTAGATTAGTAAACTAAGAAGCATTGTAACTCATATGGTTGCTACATCCACTATCAATATACCAAGTGTTATCTACTTTTCTTGAATTCCCATTCATGTGCATCATCAAGAGATTGTCATTTTCTGAACTTCTGGAAGCATAATTACCTTGGCCTTTGTATGAAGATCCTTGATTAAAGCTCCTCTGGTTTCCTCCTTGGTAGCAATCTCTAGCATAGTGGCCAAACTTGCTACATATGTAACATCCTTCACCATCTTGATTCCTGTTTTGTTGATGTCCTCCTCCTCTTCCTCTTTTTCTTCCTCTACCTCTTTGTGATGGGGTGCGTTGGTCATGTCCTTGATTTCTTGAGTGGCCTTTCCTTCCTCCAAACCTTCCTTTTCCCCTTCCTTGTCCTCTTCTTCCTTTGCCCCTTTGATTACCTACAGAGAAAACTTGTGAATCCTTGCTTTTAGTTGAACTTCCACCTATGTTCATATCTTCGGTGAACATGAGAGCAACCAATTGCTCAAAATTGGGAAGATTATCCCTTACATATAATGAAGTGGTAAAGGGTTTCCACTTCTCATCATCTCTCAAACCATTGAGAGTATAAGCCACAAGGTCGTCATCGTCTACATGGCTTCCAATGGATTCCAATGCATCTGATAACTCCTTGACCTTAAGTATGTCATCATTTATGCTACTCCTTGAGCTCTTCCTAAGGTTGTTGAGCTCATTCTTGAGTTGGATCTTCCTTGCTTTGGTGCTTCTTGAATAAAGCCTCTCAAGTGTCTCCCATACCTTCATGCTTGAATCCAAGTCTTGGATATGGCCGATCATGCTATTGCTAATGTGTTGGGAAATGATAAAGATAACCCTCTTGTCTCTTTCATTCCATTCCCTAAAAGCCCGTCTCTGGTCATTGGTTGTATTTTCATCCAACCTAGGTCTTCGTTTGCTTCCACTAATCAATCCCCAAAGGACCTTTCCCATAAGGTAGTTGGAGACCCTAAATCTCCATGGTTGATAGTTCCCCTTGTCTAGCTTTTTAATTTGAGTGTTGAATGTCAGATATGCTCAATAGTCCACCCTCATGTGACCACAAATGATCCATGGTGCTCTAAGTTGTAAGGCCCCCATTATGAGGAGAAGCCATTATGAGAGCTCGGACATTTGTGGAACCTTAACTTCCCAGTCAGATGAGGTCTATGTGTGACTGTTGATGGTTGGTTGTAGATGATCTTTGTGAGCCTAGCCATTAGGTTAGGTATGGCATAAACTTCCATGCCATTGGCTTGCCATTTAAGGTGAAAATAAAGGCCTTGTGGCGTCGCATAGTTTCCCCATAGAAACTTAATGGAGGAGTGCAGACGGTAGAACTGCTGGTCATGGAGATATTGTCAGATCATATATTTTACCGACTATTTTGTATCTCTCAACTACGTTTATCTATACCAAACTGCCTTGTAAAAGCTATATAAGCATGGCCCAGGTTGAGCTTTACATAGCATTGCATACTAGTAAGCCCTTGATCTAGAGTCTGTCTAGATCATCATCCAAGCTCCATAGTGGGAGCGCACAGGTGGACAACACCATCATTGTAATTACATTATGCTCGACAATATGAGAATTTGAGTTCTCTATCTCTCAGTCCACATCTATCTTTGTTTGCGTTTTTTCTTTCAACTCTCTCTATAGATCTATTACATTATGCTGTTATTTTCTTACATGGTATTAGAGCTAAGGAGGCTCTGAGTGGTGCAGAAGCAGAAATGGAGAGGTTGCCGAGGCCTGAACAACAAAAGAGAGAAGATGTCAAGTGGCATGTCATCATCTACGACTAGGAGTCAAGGTGGTTCATCAACAACAGTAGGTGGCGCACAAGCAAGAGTAGAAATGATGCCGGTCATCCCAACGTTGCGGATATGGCCACCAGCCTTCATAGAAAGGTAAACTTGATGGTACAAACTACACCCTATGGAAAATCAAAATCACTTCTATTCTTGATTTGTATGAGCTTTTGGAGACTATTCTTGGGACTGATCATGAACCCCAAGAAAGAACTAATCCAAATAATCCTGGTCGAGTGATTCCTCCTGATGCTAATCTTCTAATAGTGTTCTGAATCTCATTCAACATACTATGAAGGCATGTGAAGCATGGAACATATTGAGAAATCAATATGAAACTTGTAATCAGACACAGATTCAAAACTTGGAGAATTAGCTTGTAGCACAACGGTTTACTGATGGGGACTGTAGGGGTGTTTATCACTAGCATAAAGAATCTACAAGATCAAATGGTGGGAGCAGGTGTTGAAAAGTCAAGTGAGGAGCTAGCTCGACGTTGTCTTCGAATTTTTCCACCTAAGTTTGATGGTTTGATAACTACTCTTAACACTCAAATCAGACCTCAACCACTAGCTTTTGGAGAATTCAGTGCCTTACTCATGGAGGAGGAGCTGTGGCTCAAGGCAAGGAGTGGTGGTAGCAAAGAAGATGCTGCATTCACATCAAATGCCAAAGGAGGAAAAACAGACTCTTTAAAAGATGGAGACAAAAAGAAGAGCGACAAAAAGAAGTTCAAGGGAGAGTGTTTCCACTGCAAGAAGAAAGGACACAGAATCCAAGACTGTCGCATCAAGAAGGCAGAAGAGAAGTGGCTCTTCAAAAGGTGGCAAGGGCAAGGAGTGTTCCAACACAGCAGAAACAGAGCTTGAGTTATTTGTTGCGATAGAGAAGGTGTGGTCCTCAACTGAAGATTTAGGAACATATGATTCATGGGTGTTGGATAATGGTGCATCTCGTCACATGATGAGTAGAAAAGACCTTTAGAGTTCCTTACAGCCTCTAAAGGAACCCATCACAGTTATGGTAGGGAAAAATGCAAGATGTCGTGTAGAGGGAAAAGGTACTGTTTCTTTCATTAACTCTAACGGTGATATTAGAAAGCTTTCAAATGTGTTGTATGTTCCACAAATAAAACAAAATCTACTTTTAGTAGCTTCTATAACTGATCAAGGTCATCAAGTATCTTTCAATAAGACATGAGCTAAGATTATGGACGGTAACAACAACATTGTTGGGACTGGCAAAAAGAGGAACAACCTGCATGAGTTGTGTGCTCTTACAACCACTACAAACGTGGGAATAAGTAAGTTATGAAACGAGAGATTCGGCCACATTGGATACCTTGTACTAAAGGAGATGCATCACACCAGTATGGTTTCACACCTACCATCGATTACAGAAATGAAGGAACCATGTGAAGCTTGCATGATGGGTAAGCAACAGAGGAAGGTGTTTCCAGAAGAAAGCAAGAATAGGGCAAGCTATCCTCTAGAGTTGGTGCATGCTAACTTGTGCAAAAAAATGTTTACACAGGCCTTGGGTAGATCTTCCTACTTCATGTTACTTGTCCATGACTATAGCAGGAAGATGTGGGTGTACTTCCTTTGCAATAAGGCTCAAGCTTTTGGTAAGTTTAAAGAATGGCTTCAGCTTGTTGAAACTGAAACAAGGAAGAAGATGAAGAAATTCAGGAAAGTCGGTGGTGGTGAGTTCACATCAACAGAATTTGAAGATTTCTACAAGAGTAAGGGAATCAAGCATCAAATCATAGTGGCACATAGTCCTCAACAGAACGGTGTTGCAGAATGTTGGAATCGAACCATCATGGAGATGGCAAGGTGCATGTTAAAAGGAAAGCGTTTGCATAATCATTTTTGGGCAGAGGCTGTCAACACTGTTGTCTACATCTTGGATCAAAGCTACACCAAGGCACTTGATCGAAAGACTCCACAAGAAGCCTACACTAGTAAAAAAGATAGAAGGGAAAAGGATTACAAGCTCTGTAAGTCAAGAGGCAAATAAAAAAATGTAAGAATATGGAGAATGCTCCAAGTAAGCACCTAGAAGGTTAACAAGGGAGAAGAGGCAACCAAAAAAGTATGGATAGGATTCCACATTTCTTACAAAGCATTCAATCTACTTGGCAAAGGACTCAATTTTAGAAGATCCCCCAACCCACGAAGAGGGAAAGGGAAACCCTAATTGGGGAAATGATATGAAAGGAGAAATAGATGCATTGAAGGAGATGGATACTTGGATTTGTTTTCAATGTCACCCAATCAAAAGGTAATTGGTTGTAGATGGGTATTTAAACTCAAAAAAAAATTTAAATGGATCAATTTGCATGCCAAAGGATGCTCACAAACTCATGGAATAGACTATGAGGAAACATTCTCACTAGTTGCAAAGATGAATACAATTAGAACACTGATAAGTGTAGTTGTTGCAAGAAATTGGAGACTCCAACTTGATGTGCAAAAAGCATTTTTGAATGGTTGGATAAATGAAGAGGCAAACATGTCACAACTTCCAAGTTTTGAAAACCCTAATCATAAATCTTATCTTTGTAGACTTAAGAAAGCATTGTACAGATTGAAACAAAGTCCCAGACCTTGAATTACATGTTGATCACATACCTACAAGATCAAGGATTCAAGCCTAGCAACTCAAATCCTTCTTTTTTCATCAAAAGGGATCACAATGATGTTATCTATCTATGTGTGTATGTAGATGACATTATTGTAACAGGAGATGACTTGAATGGCATACAAAGGATCAAAAGGCATATACAAGAGGAATTCAAAATTAGTGATTTAGGTGAGCTCACATTCTTCCTAGGTATGCGGGTCATATACTAGATAAAGTAATGTATTTGACTCAAAGGAGATACATTCGGGATCTACTTCTTAAGTTCAAAATGTAGAACACAAAACCTGTAGGTACACTTTTGGAGATGAATCATAAACTTAGTGTTTATAAAGGTGAGAAAGACATTAAAGAGTATCCAAGCTTGGTAGGTAGCTTGATATATGCTACTCATACAAGGGCACATATCTCATATAGTATAGGAATGCTAAGCCAATTCATGCACTCTCCAAAAAGACCACACATGGATGCAGTTAAGAGAGTCCTTAAGTACTGCAAAGTACAATCAATGAAGGTATATTCTATCCTTACTCTTTAGGTTCAAATATCAAAATCTATTCAGATATAGATTGGGCAGGAGCTAAGGATGATAGAAGAAGTACCTTTGGTTACTTAGCATTTGCACGTTCAAAGCTAGTGTCATGGAGTTCTAAGAAGTAACCAATAGTTGCTTTATCATCAACTCAAGCAGAGTATAGAGGTTTGACATAGCAACTCAAGAGGCAATATGGTTAAAAGCATTGTACTCAGATTTGAGACTTGGGAGTTCCAAACCTCACATATTTGGAGATCATGTAAGTTCCAAGCATCCTGCAACAAACCCTATTTTCCATGCAAAAACCAAAAATATAGAGGTTCATTATCACTTGATCAGGGAGAAGCTCATGGCGAAGGAGATTGATATTTCTTTTGTTCCAACTGAAAAGCAAGTAGCAAATCTGATGATAAAGGCACTTGATGGCCTAATGCTTTGTAGATTTAAATCAATGGTAGGTATTCAACCTATTAGAGAATGAAGAATCAAGCATAGTTTAGCTTGAGGGGGCTGTGACATCAAGCTTATGCTATGCTTGATGTCGATTAGGTCTACATAAAGAATTCATTATATGAATTGTGTCAAAGTTTCCCATTGAAGAGATTTTTGTTTGTGTTCATGTTTGGTATTTTTCATGAGTTTTTTTGGATCATTTAATAATGTAAAAGCCTAGAGTTTTACACATGCAAAAGGAAAACAAGAGACCTTAGATTCCATAAATTTGAGGTGTTTGAGCTTGACAATCAAACAATCAATCAATCACCTAAATGTAGATCAGATTAGATCTTCACTTTTCCTATATCATAGGAAAGCGAATCAATTCTCTTCAACAAAATATCCTGCCTTGATTTGAATTCAAAATCGACTTGTAGAAGTCCTAGACTTCAATAGTCTATATAAAAACTTCAAAACCATTTTACAGCACATTGAAGCAATATGCGTACATTGTGGTTCATCATTGTGTTGCTCCTTTAGTTCTCTACACCATCTTCTTCAACAATAGTGAATGTGTAGATGCTACTCCTCTCTACAAACCTTCAAATCGAATGCATGAGCATTCATTAGAGAGATATTAAATTCTAGTTTTTCTGTACGAAATTGCAAACCATTGGGTTCATTATATTTAAAGAAAATCAAATTTTACTTTCTCAAGGTCTAATTTTGTGTATCCTTGAAAATAGGGGGTAGCTCTATTGAGTCTTAAGTTCATTCCAAAGCATATCTTGCTTATTACTTGTCCTCTTGTGCATTTTAGACACTCAATCCTATGTGTAGCATTCCTCTAAAAGGAAGTGCTTCAAATATAATCATGCTCGTTCCTATGAGCATTTGAAGTTGATTATTTCATCCAAAGATAACAAGTTTTTTTGAGCTAGTCAATGCACAAACTTATATGTTTTGTATCAACTCTTTTTCCTTGATGCCTAAAATTAATGCATTTTTCTGCACGGTTACACTCGTTTAGCTATGAAAACTACCCTGTACTGAACTTCACAACTCGATGTTGCCACTATACATGGCTTCTTACTCAACCAAGACATGCATGAGTCTCTGAGGAAAGAGCAATTATGACTACTGGTCATAGAAGTACCATAACAGCTAGCCCAATCACTATCTGTACAAGCATGCAAGCATAATTAAATATCTATACCATAAAATAGATCTAAACGCAAAGTGCCTTTGAGATATCTAAACACACTTTTCACTCCTTGTGAATGCTTAGTGACAAGGCTATGCATGAATCGAGTCAACTGAGAAAATGCATATTGTATATTTGACCTTGTGTTGCATGCAATAATAAGACATCCCACAACGTGTTGATAAAGAGAAGTGTCAAATGGATAATCAGAATCCTCAAATGAGAACCTAATTATGGTCTCCACTGGTGTGGAAACTAGCTTGCAATCCTCAAAGCCAAAATGTTAAGTAGTTTCTCAACATGCTTTTCTTGATGCATAACAATCCCCCCCCTTAGTGGATACAAACTTTTGCATCACATGACCCAATCAAAAGTATGTCATCAACATAAAGAACAATCACTGTTAAGATCAACCCCAACTTTGCGTACATAAAGTGTGCTTTCAATTGGACTACATGTGAATCCAAGAGCAATCAAGTATTTATGGACTTTGTCATACCATGGATGTGTAGCTTGCTTGAGACCATACAAGGCTTTATGCAAGAAAAAAACCATATGCTCTTTCCCTTTCATGGCAAATCCAAGAGGTTGCTTCAAAAAAACCTCCTCTTGCAAATCACCACTCAAGAAAGGAGTTTTTATGTTCAACTTATGTACTTTCCAATCTCGTTGGGCAACCAATGCAACCACTATGAATGGTAGTCATACGTGAAGTATGTGCAAATATTTCCTCATAGTCAATGCCATGTTGTCGTGCATGTCCTTTGACAACCAATATAGGTTTGTAGTGATCAATGCTACCATATGAATTTCTCTTAATCTTGTAAACCCATTTTGTACCAATGGAATTTTTTCCTTTTGGCGATTCGCATAACTCTTAAGTACTGCCTCTATGTATGGAATCAATTTCTAATTGCATAGCACTCATCCAATGTGGATCATCACCTCCATCTTCAAATGTAATGATCTTCATTACATGCTATTGCAATAAGAAAATAATCCATGAAATTACTTGGTGCATCTCAAGCTTCATCTTGTTCTACCAAGTAAAGGTGCACTCAAGTTTTTGCCATAAAAAGTTTCTTTCAACCACTTTGGCATAGTTTATGCACTCTTGATAGACATGTGTTTATTATGTAATACGTCGTCAAAATGTATATCATGTGTGGGCGGAATTTGATGCTTTTGTTTAGCCATATTTTGATGAAAATGGTTTGGCATATGTGGCTAAAAATTTCCAACAGTTCCGACCATGCTTGGCTAGAAATTATTTGCATTTTCATCTGTGTTTTGCTGGAATGTTTCAAACCTTGAGCCTCACTTGGCTATTCCAAATGGTGATACCTCATCAAATGCATACAAATTTGCATTCCCTTTTTGAACCAAATGGTGTGTAGTGGCAAGGCTTGGAAAAGGTTATGGTAATCCTTTCAACAATGTAGAGATGAGTGATGCATCCAAAATAATATCATCTATGTTTTCCAATTTCTCTTTCAAGTCCTTGATGTGCATCACATACACATCCACAGACTCATATTCATCCATACATACATCCTCAAGTTTCCTCCTAAAGTATGCAACACATGCTTCACTATGCATGGCATACAAAGAAGCAAGAGTATCCCATGTGTGTCTTGATAAAGAACATGAACATATGTGCGGAACTACATGATGCTTTAACAAATGTGCAATCAATGCATGAGCTTGAGCATCTTTTCCATCCTATCTAAGTTTCTCCTTTGTAGGTGGAGAAGGAGTAGAAGAAACAATGGGTCTTTAATCTACATTTATGAGTCATGCCCATGTTCCAAAGTTGTTTTGCAAAAAGAACATGTTTCATCATGTAAGACCACATTAGATATTTGGTCCCATCAATCATATCTTTAGCTTGAAGGATGGAAAAATATTAATTGCTATATACCATTTCACTAAAGAACAAGAATGTGATAAGATCTTTACTTCAATGAAAGCTAAAATGAATGCTAAAATTTTAGCTCACAATACCTCACTCTGATGGAAATTTTGACTCCAAGAATGGCTTTGAACTAACACTAAAACTCTGTTGCAGTGCAACTACTCGCAATGCTTCTTGGCTACTCAAAATCATTGTTCTATGTTGTGAAGTCAATTTGCACTATTAAAAGTGTACGTGCACTACAACACAAAAAACTGACACTTGAGAAGGAGTTGAACCTATTGTGATACCATTGTTGGATGTGTGTAGAAGTGTGAGAGACACATAACCATCACACACAAGGAGCAAAAATGCAAAAAGACACGCTAAGAAGAAAGATGGTTGGAATATCTCTCTCTATTGATGATGAACAAAACTAAAATAAGAGCTAAATAATATACCTAAGTACAAAGTACCTCAATATATGAGAGTATCATGTATATGGTAACATGACGAAAAATGTCTAGCAAGCACTAGAGTAAAAACTGACCATGGATAGGGAAACGTTTCACATCAAACCTAGTCGAGGAACACATGTGTAATGTAAAAATATAAATAGAATGAAATAGATGAACTCATTTTGTTAACATTTTACGCATCTTAGACTCATTGAAAATGACATCTATACTTTTTAGCACTAACAATGTTTCAAGATCCCATAAACGATATCCAAAATGACCATGTTGACCATATCCATGAAAAATCCATTTCTTCAACTTATAGCCCAACTTTTCTCTAAGGTTCTTGGGTACATGAACATATGCTTCACACCCAAAAACTTGAAGATGATTAGAATATGTTGATTTTCGTATTCGTAACTCCGATGCTACTTTTAGAACTTTGGCAATGCTAGGTGAAAGGTTAACCACATGAATTAGAGTCAACACTGCTTTTGCCCAAAAGCCTAATGAGAGGTTTGCATGATGCAACATGGAAAATACTCTATCCTAAATAGTTCTATAAATCCACTCAGAAATGCCATTTTGTACTAGGGTATAAGAAGTTGTATAGGCTCTCTATGGATTCCTCTTGACTCACAAATAAGGTTGAAATCATGTTCAAGCCTTGAGCTTATTTCTTTTTTTTTTGTCTTGACTGAAGCAAGCCATTTTATGAAAGTAGGGAATATCTCATCTTTTGACTCAATAGGACATACCTAGACTTTCCTAGTAGCATCATCTATGAAAGTGACAAAGTAGAGAGAATGACCTAATGATCTTATGGGCATAGGATCACACACATATGCGTGAATTATATTTAAAGGTAGAGTTGAAGAGTTAATGTGTGTTTTATGCACATTCGAGGTTTTCTTTCAATATTGACAATGCTAAAAAAATGAAAAATCATAGAAAGATAACATGGATAAGTAGTCATAGTTCATCAACATTCTATCCTTTACCTTTAGGATTTTGTAACTCATAGCATCCTTTTTCATATGTCCTTTATTATGAAAATAATGCAACTCAAGATCCCTTTTCCTTCATTTACCTCTACTCTTATTTTGCTGACGGTTGTCTTCCTTGTTCATGCTCCTCCCATGTTGCTCAAACTTTCCTTTGTAAGAATCACAAAAACTATGTGAATCTCTAGTATCCCTCTTTAGGAGGTTTCTTTTCCCTGGCTTGTATATATGGTTATAGCCCTAACGGGTTACTTTTTTTTTACATTCTAGTGGTAATACATTCAATATTGTGTGTTGTGCTCCAAGCTTCTTCTTCTTCCTTGTGTTGTTTGCGTGCTTCCGCAGACATCTAAATCCAACAATTGGTATTAGAGCATGTCGTCGCTTCATCTAGGGTGTGGTCGACACCCCTCGGTCATAGTCTCAAAATCGCATGAAACTTGGTGAGCATACTCAGGGTAATTAGATGATCAAAACAAATTTGCTATGTGTGCTGAAATTGCGATCTGAGCTCATTTTAGCCTCCAAACGCATTATCGCAATGCTTGTGCATGCTATTTCATCTTTTTGTGCCAAATATATATACAAGTTTTGGTTTGCCAGTATAAGCATCTCAAAGTCTCCTACAAGTCTAGCATAACTCATCAGGGTAGTTCTATTCAACTTTTTTAGATACAATCATTCTGAGTTCCAACCATATACTTTCTACAGACGTGCTCAATCATGAGTGATCCAGATATGTCATTGTAAACTAGTTTACCACTAGGTGCACTCCACAAAATGATTTTGTTGAGGTGTATATGGCACTCTACATTAGTGACAAATAACTCTCTCACAAAGAAAACATTTAATTCTTGTGACATCTATTCACCATGATTCGTGAAAAGATTCAAAAGCATATTGCCACAAACGTTTTTATCCATAGCTAAAAATATTTTAGAGAATTGAATAGCTTTTTCTTTGCTTTCATAGGATACAACCAAGTATGGCATGTTGCACCATCAAAAAATGTAACAAATTTTACATGCATGCCAAAAGATGGAGTCTTGACCAGGCCACATACATCATTGTGTACAAGTTCTAATTTTCAAGTAATATGTGTGGTACCTTCTTTGCAAAATGCATCATGATGCATGTTTCCCAGTGTGCAAGCCTAACATGCATAATTCAACTTTGAATGAATAAAATGAGCATGCATTACCTCTATTTGAACCATAGAATACTTTTATGACTAATCAAGGTATTTGAGGCAAATCTCTTATATGTATCCATGTAATACAAATGATTGCATAATGTACCTGACATCACAATAACATCGTCATTGCTAAAATCACAAATTGTAAATTTTTTATAAGAAAAGTGCACATGAACTCGAGCACTAGCAGTAGTGGGAATTGAAATCTAGTTTCTCTTGATACCAATTACATAAAATGCATTCTTGAGAGTAAAAATACCTCCATTTGTAGCCATAAGTGGAATTTCTCCAACTCCAATAATAGGATAAGAAGAATCGTTTGCACATGCAACATGTCCTCCCTTACGTGCATCTCTCAAAGATGCAAAATTCTTTTTGTGTGAAGTGATATTCTTTGAATCACCACTATAAAGAAACCAATAAAAATCCGCCTCATTCATAATCATAAATTTAGAATGTAAAGATGAATCATAATGACATGTAACAACACATTAAAAAACATCTTAAGCAACATTAGCTTCATTATTCTTTGCATTACATGTATTCTCGATAATGGACATGCTCAATTGTTTCTTCTTTTCATTATGCTTGGGAAGCTTTCTACATTCATCATTGCTATGTCAAGCCTTCTGAAAATACTTGCATCTATTCTACTTTTACATATCACCATCATGATAGGAAGAAGCAGAAGAGGAAGATTCAAGCTTTGGTTTTGATGAACACAAAATTGAAGCATACTTGCTTTTACCCTTTTCTGCAATAGCAAGTGCTTGGGTTCCCTCAAGCAAACCACTTTTATTCACTCTTGATTTCTCTTCTTGCAAAAGAAGAGACACAACCTCACTAAAAGTATACACATTTGGATTTCCTTTTGCAAGTAAACAAGGTGTAGTAGAAAAGCTTTGAAAAGATTTTTGCAATCCTTTGAGTAGGGAAGGAATGAGTAATGCATCCAGAATGATTTCATCAATGCTTGCCAATTGCTCTTTTAAAAATTCTTGGTTCATGTAACATATACATCCACTAACGCATTTTTGGCCATACATTCATCTTCAAGTCTCTTTCTCAAATAAGCAACATGTGCCTCATTACACCTTACATACAAAGAAGCAAGAGAATCCCAAGCTTGTCTTAAAATAGTTCATTATCTATGTGAGGAACAATATGTTGGTTCATAGAAAGAACAATCAATGCATTAGCTTGAGCATCCTTTCCATCCCATCTAATTTTGTTTGTGTAGGTGGAGAAGACATAGTCAGTATACTTGAAGAAGTACGTAATCTATGAAAAAATGTTGCATAATAGAAGAGCCATTACATCACTTGTGGAGATCTACCACTATGATCCATAGTCTCGTTGAAACAAGGACATGATTCATCATGTAAAACCACATTGGATAGTTTCATATAAAGCTTGTCTTTAGCCAGAATCATGCCAAACAAGTCACCAAAAAATTAAAAAGTAGCAAGATATGATCTTCATTAAAGTTGAAATGCAGGTTGAAGTACAACTCACAATCTATAACTTCAATGACAATTTCGATTGTATGAATGCCTTTGAAAGGGGGTAAAGCTCCAAAGAACATGATAGAAATTTTTTTCAGGTGCTAAACCTTGTACTTCTATTCTTTTGAAGAGATTTATGCTATGTACAAGAACAAACATGAAAAACAACTGGATGAGGAGCTGAAATTGCTCTGACACTAGTGTTGGGTGTGTGAGTGAGTAAGGAAGCATGAATAGAAATACGCACAATGGCAAAGATGGGATCAGCACGCATAGACATGTGTGTCGATCGGATCTTTGCTAACAACAAGAAGTAACAAAATTCTATCACAAATCATGTAAACATAATCAAGAATTTTGGTTGGATAAACACTCACAATTCAAGAACTTTACGAGATTGATCTTTTGCAATACTAAGAAAAATATTTTGGTTGGGGAGGTGTGTAAGTAGGGAGGATCGCCCTTAAATGAAAATTGGAGCATTATCCAATTCAACATATGTCGAAGACTTCGAGTCTTGCATAACGACTGATCATTTTTTTAAAAGGCCTATATTGTGTGTAAAGAACCAAAAATTACAATCAAAAGAGTGAGACTAAATTTCATATATTTCCTATATAAAAGGAAAATAGTACTTATTGTCCCTCTAGAGAGTAAGGAAATCCGTATAAGAGATTGGTGTGATCTTTTGGAGTATATATATATATATATATATATATATATATATATATATATATATATATATATGTGTGTGTGTGTGTGTGTGTGTGTGTGTGTGTGTGTGTGTGTGTACAAGTGTTCATAGTGTAGTCAAAATTTGACAATACAGTAAGAAAACAATAGCTTTTAATGTACCAGATTGCATACGCTTTAGAGAAAACAGGATACTAGGTTACAATAAGCATATAGTATATTCGTTTATGAAGGATTAGAAACCAATATTACCATTTCATGTATAACTAAGTATCATAGAAAACCCTTGAAAATGGCTCTATCTTGTAGCAACCTACTACTATTATACTCGATTCTCATAACAATATATTTTCTACTCAAGGTACTACCATAATCATATGAAAAGGTAAAAGAATAAATACATGTGTAAAACAGCAAAAACGTTCAAAGTAGCATTTCTGACTTTTTACTCTATCAAGTAAAAATAAGGAAGAAAACTTCCAACGCAAGAACAAATAAATAGAATATATTTTCACCCAATCATGCATCATACATTCCATATTCAAAACTTTGTCAACAATATTCATGCATCCATAGCTACTAATATTGTAATCTACATGTAAACAACCTAAATGGGGTTTACCAATATTAGTGTGGAAAGCACACCATATTTCTAGACCCAGAAACTAGTTGGAAATTAGGTAGA